>OZ038386.1:34867941-35097941 GCA_964036045.1 Eutreptiella sp. 'Long Island Sound 2002'
CCTCCCACCAGGACCCCCCCCCCACCTCGCCCCGATGCACCACATGTTCGCACGGGGGCAGAACAGTGCCTCCCCTGCGTTGTGGAGAGTACGGTAGCGCGCCGGGCACACGCCGGGCGCGCCGGGCAAAGTTTTCTCACGCTTTGGTGTGGCCCTTCGAGTTGGGGTTAAGGACTCCCACTCTTCAGTGTGGCCACTTGAGTGGTCTGTCACGCACAAGAAGGGGATTCTTTGATTTTGAGGCGGGTGGCCATGATGGGGCCTACAAGGGCACGGTGCATGTGATCGTCCCATTTGTTGGGTGAAAAAATGGGAAGTTATTTGATCGCCAACAGTCATACACGTGCTTGTGCTTAGGGTTCTGAGGCTAGAGGAGGGGGTAAAGCATTGTGATAGATGCCCGGAACATTCATTTGGATGCCGGGCGCGCCGGGCAAACGTACCCCCGTGAGGGCCACCAGAGCGGAGGTGGGGGGGGCCGGGGCCTGGGCGCTGCAGGCCCACGGCGCGGGCCAACGGCGATGTCCCCCCCCCCCCCACTTTTGTGTGCCCCCGGGCAAAGCTCAGGCCTTCCCAAAGAGTTATGAGTGGGGGAGGGGGGGGGGGGGGGGCGTTGGTTTGGCCGATCGAGAGGCCTTTGCCGGGGGATGGCTGAGGGGAGGCCTCCTCCACCGCCGATCGGGGGATGTGGGGCCCTACACCACCGGAATTAGGCCCCACCCGGGGGCACACCCCCAACGGCCTAGTCCCCGTGCGGCACGCCACACGCCCTCTGTCCGTGACGCATGGATCTGTCGTGCTGGCGGTCTGTGGGGGTGTGCGGCGCCGTGGGGCTGTTCGGCGTCTTGGACAAGGGGAGGGGCTGGGGGGCGACAGTACTGAGGGGGGGGCGCTCCCCTGATGCAGCGGGTATCGCGGGGGTGCGCGCCTCAATACCCCCCCCTCCCCTCCCCCTCCCCCGGACATCCAAATGCAGACGATGTCCTCCCAAACCCGCGCCCCAGTGCATATGGACCGGGAGGTACCGCCCTCCACACGTACTGAGCCCTCCCCCTACCCCCCCCCCCCCCCCCCGCCCCAAAGGGTTCCGGGACAGGGGGGACCTGCATTCGAACCGGGCGGCCCCCGCGCGCAACGCATCGGGGCCTCCTCCCGTTTCCCTCCCGTACCCCGTGCCCCCGTCAGATCCGCCGCCCCTGTACAACTTCCCACTGCCCCCCCCCCCCCCCCATTTCCTGTTTTGCGGCCTCCAAAGGGCCGACCCGGTGCGTCGGTGGGGTCCCGCCCGCCGGTCCGCAGGTGTCGCAGTACATGGCGGTGGACGGGGAGTCGCTGGGCACGCCGACGTACAACAACGTGCTGGAGGCGTGCATGGGGGCGGGGGGGCGGACCGGGGGGACCGCCGCCGCGTGGCTGGTGCTGGACGAGATGCGGGCGAAGGGCAAGGCCCTCAACGTGCGGACGTACAACGTGCTGATCCAGGGCGCCGCCCAGGGCACGCCGTCCGACCTGGACCGCGCCCTCGCCCTGTTCGGAGAGATGCAGGTGCTTCTGGGGCCGTGGGGGACGTGAGGGGAGGGGAGGGGAGGTGCAGTGATGTTATGTGAGGTGGGGTGGGGTGGGGTGGGCTGGGGTGCGGTGAGGGGATGGGGTGGGGTAAGATGGGGTCGGGGCAAGGGGAGTGGAGGGCAGGGCAGGGTGGCCGGGTGATGTCTGGACGCCAGCAGAACATGACCCCAGATGCCTCGCCGCATCCCTTTCGGGGGGGGGGGGGTAGAACCATGCGGTGCCGCTTACGGGGGTTTGGAACTGGGTACCTCTCGCTCAGGCGTCAGGTGCACGACGGCCGGGCGACGGGACCCCTTCCCCTTGGGCTGTGGGAGGGCCGGTCCGTGGGGCTGTGGCAAGGGACGGACATGCAGATGCCTGGCGGGCGGTGCGACCCAACGTGATGCTCACTGAGTTTTGGTAGGAATTGGCTGCACGCCAGGGGGCCCAGGAACACCGGTAAGAGCCTGAGTGCCCCAGCCATCCCACAAAGAGCCACTCAGCAATTGCCCCAGCCCTGAATTCCGGAGGAAGCGGCTGCTTCCCAAGTGCAACTTCCAGGGCCCCCCCGCCCCTTCTGGTCACGCGTGACCGCCCCTTCTGGTCACGCGTGACCGCGGTGATGCTGGAGGCAAACCCCTGTGGCACCTCCTGCGCTTTTGTAGCCTGTGCCCTGTCCTCTGCAGACTTCGGAGGTTCTTCCCGATGGACAGACTTACCGGGCGCTCATCAGCGTGTACCGCCAGTTGGGGCAGTGGCAGAACGCCCTCGCGACCTTCCACCGAATGCTGGAAGAAGGTGTGGTGCCGCCGGTGGGGGCCTGGGGGGGGGGTGATGCCCTTGGGACGTGCCTCGTGTGCTGCCGCTGTGTGGGACGTGTGACGCGGGGCCGGGGGGTCCCGGAGCACCAGAGGCTATGCATCAGTGGGCACGGCATTGCCGGGCCTTTGGCCTTTCGAGGGAGCGCGAGGGGAGGCGCTCTAATACCGAGCGCGCGACTGTGCTGTGTGCGCTTTAATACCGAGCGCGCGACATCCGTGCGCTTCAATACCGAGCGCGCGACGTCCGTACGCGTTAATACCGAGCGCGCGACGTCCGTACGCGTTAATACCGAGCGCGCGACGTCCGTACGCGTTAATACCGAGCGCGCGACGTCCGTACGCGTTAATACCGAGCGCGCGACGTCCGTACGCGTTAATACCGAGATACACTTCGGACGGGCTGCCCAAGCCCCTCTCAGCCCCTGCCCGTCCCCAGCCTGTCACCCGCTTGGGAGGCGGACCCGGGCGGGTGTGGTACGAAGTCCGGAGGTCGATCCGACCGCCGTTTGATCGCTGGGCAATCCCCGGCCAGACCTTCGCTTTGCCGGGCCGCCCCCCGCGCCAAACCACCAGCCGAACCGCCTGCCAACCTGCGTTCCACCGGGAAACCCGCGCTCTGGGGGGCCTGTCCATGCCCCAGACCGTTCTCGCCCCTTGTCTGGCCCATCCCCATTGCCCAGGCATCGCCGTGGACCTCCTGACGTACGGGACGCTGGTGCGGGCACTGGCGCAGGAGGGGCAGTGGCAGCAGGCGGTGCGGCTGTACGATGGCCTGGGGGTGGAGCGCGCGCCCAACCCGGAGGCCGCCCGCCTCAATGCCCTGATCGCCGGGTACCCGCGGTCCGTGCAGTGGCAAGAGGCGCTGAAGCTGTTCCGCCGGAAGGAGCCCCGGCACCCGAGCCGGCGGACGTACGGCGGCGTTCTGAGCACCCTCATGAAAAGTGTGTGGCTGCGGATGTGCGTGGACACGGGAAGTGCGGGGATGGGGCCGCGATCACCGGCAAATGGGGGGAAGGGGGGGCAGGGGTGCGGGGAGGGGGTGTCGGGAAGGCGATTGGAGGGGCCCGGCAAAACGGTGCGGCGGTTACTGTCGGTTTTGGGCCGTTGGGGTGGGCGGTTGGGAAGGGCAGACCACAGCGGGGGCGCCGGCCAGGCCCGTAGGAGGAGGGAGGGGAAGGGGGTGGCGGCTGCCTGGAGCGCCCTTGGCCACTGCAGCCACGCGCTGACCCTCCGGGCGCCGCAGCCCCACGGCGTTGGACTCGGGGGCTTCAGACCTTCGCTTGGCTCAGTCCAAGACAGACGCAGGACCAGGGGCACAGGAAGGCCCTACACAGTGCAGCACTTCTGAGGCAGTGGCGATCATGGCCCATGACACAACAACAGCAGATGTCCTGTGAGGGCGGTGGTGGGGGGTGGCTGGAGGTTGTGGGGTGGCAGACGGCAGAAACATGCTCCGGTGTGTGCTTGCTGGTCCGGTCAGCACCAGAACAAACTGAGAGATCGATGAACGGGGGAGCAGCGGAGGAAGTGCACCGTCATGCGCCTGTAGCCTGGAGTGATGTCTTTACCAAACACAACCAAAATGCGTTGACCCGACCAGCAAACCTACCACCGTTTGTCCCTCAGCCCCCGCCCCGCCTTCGTACCACGCGCTGCTCATTCACCTTCCCACACATCGTGGTTTGTTGGCTTCGCAGGTGTGTTGCTGACCAAAGCACTGGAAGTGTACCGAGATATGGCGGCTGGCAACAAGGTGCCCACTGGTGAGGAGTACAACGTTCTTGTACATGTTCTGGCACAACGGGGGCACATCAGGAAGGCCTTGCACGTGTTTACGAATATGAAGGTGTGGGGCTGCAGGGCTGCCAGTTACTGGGGTAGTGGTTTGATGGTTTGCGTGTTGTGTTACGGCTGCTCTGGGGCCTGCTGTATAGCATGTGCTGTGTAGCATGTGGTGTGTGGCCTGTGGTGTGTGTGGTGTGGTGTCGTGTGTTGTGGTTGTGGTTGAAAGCCGTGTGCGGGGTGCTGTGCGCTGTGCTTACTGCTGCACGGGATGTAGGATTCCCCATGCAGCACTCGCAGCAGCATGTGCTGTGCGTTGTGCAGTGTGTGGGGTGCGTTGTGTGCTCCCGCACGGGCGGTTTGGAAGCGTGCCATGTGCCGTGTGCTGCGCACCGAAGTACACCCAACACGGACCGTGAGGTGGCGCATAGCACGCAGCACATCATCGCAGGGCAGGCGCCGCGCTGCTCGGAACACAGCTGCCGGCCAGTCACCGCCATCAGCCGGCGGTCCATTGCCGACTTCTGGCGACTCATCCCCAACGGCCTCACAGAGCCATGCATGGCCGGGCGAGTGCTCATGACCTCATGACCGTCCCCCCGTGCGTGGGGGGGGGGGGGGGGGGCATCGGTGCCAACACCGCAAACAGAAGGGACGTCCGTTTGGGCCTACTGACAGGTTGGCACACTGGGTCTTGGATACTCAGGATCGCTGTGTCAAACAGGGTAAGTCTACCAAAGGCTCCGCCTACACCTTCGCTTCGCTCGCCTTGGGTCTCATCGCCCCCTCCGGGCCCAGTCTGTGCGCTATGGGTAGCCCCGTACGGCAGGGGTTTTGGTTTCATGCCACCCACATTAGGGACCCCACTGCACCACTTCGGACGAGGATTGAATGGCTGCCCTCATTTGACGTGGCGGTGCCGGTGTCCGCGTGGATCACGATGCACGCTAAGGGGAATGTTCCGTCTTAAGGCCGTCAGCTTCTGATTAGGGCGAGGCCCAGCTCAAGGAAAAGCACGTGGCTGGGCCAGCACATGCTGTGTCCAGTGTCCATGTCCCATGAAGTTCTCTGCACCGTAGCATTCGACAGAAGTCGGCAGCACCGTGACATGTGCCGCATGCCGTGGGGTGTGCGTTGTGTGGGTGTGTCTCGGGTGCAGAAGTCATGTCCTGCACTTCGATGTCCTGCGCGCAGGTGGCCAACATGAACATTGACAAAGACGTGTACGCCCGCCTCATCAAGTCATGTCACAGGGCAAGCAATTTCCACCAGATCTCCCGGCTGCACGCCGACATGGTCCGGGCCCGCGTCAAGCCGGACCTCTCGACGTGGAACGTGGTGCTCCACTCCTGCGTGAAGCTGTCCAACTGGACGGGGTTGGAGTACGTATGTTGAGCCGTGGGGATGAGGGGACCGGCAGGCGCCAGGGGTCTGGCAAGCGGGTTGCACGGGATGCGAGGCGATCCCTCGCTGCGGAGTTTGAACGATTGCAAATGGAGTCATCAGAGTTCTTTTGAACTGAGCAGCTCCCCTGGGGTGGGGGGAGGTCCCGACCCCCCCCCCCCCATTTCAAGCCCCCGCCCCCCCCCCCCCCCATGTAAGTCATTGGCCCAGTCTTGAACTTCATGGGAGGGTTGGGATGGGGGGGGGGTCCCAACCTGCCCCCCCCCCCCAACCGCCCCATTAGATGATTGGTCCAAGCACTTAAGGGGTCCACCCCCCCCCCCTTCAGCCCTCACCCCCTATTACCTGATTGGGCCGATCACTTACTTTTCTGTTTGCGCTGTTCTGTGGACGCCCAGCACTCTGCCATTGCATGCAAGGGCTAATGCTGCCCAAGGCTCCATCGTTGCCAAAACATTGGTGACGGAGGTGCGTTTGGTGTACGCATTCGGGACGATTGTTTTCGATCGGGAACAAAGGGCAAATGGTTCGCAGTCCCGCTTTGGTGAGTAGAACAGGAAAACTGGGGTACAAGTAGGGGGGAAACGGCGGGAAACAGGGGAAAAAGGGGGGAGATGGTGTGAGGCGAGATAGGGGGGTTAGGGACAATGCATCAAGAAGAGCGGATTCCATGGTTGTGTCTTGCCGATTGTAGACTCAGCAAGATTTGTGGTTCGTGGTGCGCTTTTGTAAGGAGTGCAGTGGATGTGGGTTCAAGTACAGGAGGGGGCTTTAATTAGGCGGTGAGAAAATTTGTTTGGACAAATTTCGAAGCCCTCCCTCGTACCAAACATTTGCTTCAATTTTAAGGATTCTTTGTGCCATATTGTGTCAGGCGGTGCCATAACGACACTCACCCTTTTTTTTTCACTATGACATCCACACTCTGAGGTCTTTGAATGCAGGCACACACCATGCCTGTGGTGTCTCAATCTACAGGAGGGGGCTTTAATTTAAGAGGTTTTTTTTTCGGATGACCAGAATTAAGGGGGTAAAAAATTGGTATTGCTCCTTAGAAATGAGGGAAAAATTTGGTATGAGGCCCCTTGCTGCTGCTTCCTAGTGGATGTTCATTGTGGATTCCGAGTGGGATCTGGATGGTTACTGACATTTCCTGGTGGGCTCCATGTCCATGTCCATGTCCTGGGGGTGCAGGCACATGCAAACATGCAGACATGCAGACATGAAAAAGGCCAAAAAAAAGCGAAGCAAAAAAAATACCCTGAGCTGAGTTTGAACCCACGACCCTTAAACCGAAAGTCCAGCACAACTACCAACTAAGCTACATCAGGATCTGCCAGAGCTGTAACAAACTCCCCACAAACCACAAATCCATTAAGTTTGGACCTTACTACATGCCTTGCGCACGAAATTGCACACCCGCAAGACTGATTTGGGTCCGGCAACAATACCATACTCTAAAAAGAAATAGATGGCTGCAGGTCGTTCTCCACTGCTCAAAAGTCAATGCTGATCGGTGTGCTAGAGAAGCCTGTGGCAAAGGCCGACAAATACCTTCACCGCTGGCTGTTTGCGAAGAGTTGCAGAATTTTTGACCCTCATCACCGGTCCAAGATCTCAAAGGACATCAAGGACTACACAATGACATCAACATAGCAATCGGCCCTTCCAAGCAATCTCTCTTTCCACATTGCCAAAGATTGGTGGGCCAAGTATTGGGCGTTGCTTGATGCATGTGGGCCACTAGATTTATTAGGGTTTTGTTGCGGGCCGAAAGCTGAACTCCCAAGCGCTGCAGGCTGTGCTGGGCCAGTTCTGTCCCTGACACACACAACGGTTGATGTGGAGTGGGGGTTACACGCAGTGAACAGCAGCAACGCTTGTTGGAAAGCCATCGTATTGGGCAGATCAGCTTTTCCATGAATGGTTTGGTGCCTCCTGTGGCCAAGTGGCTGGACATCTTCTTCCTCCACCTCCTCCCTCAACTTCCTCCTCTTCCCTTGTCTTCCCATGCCCTTGAGTGGCCCCTCCCTACCCTACGCATTTAGATCCTCCTCCCTACATTGTCCTCCCAACCACCGTCTGTAGGGGGTGGAAGCGGCTGTGGGCGGCTTTTTTCTTGTTGCCGTGGACCAAAAGTGGAGGGTCCAGGTATTTTTTTGGAACCACGGACTCATTTCCTTAAGCTACCGCGTCCCTACATCCACAGTCTGGTACAAAACCGGCCGCATCATGTCTCGATTTGCCCCCCCGCCCCACCAATGCCCTGTCTCCCATTTCCCCTGTTTTCCTCCCGTTCCCCCCAATTTCCCCCCCCCCTTTCGATCAATTGTCAGTGGGTTGCAGTGGAATGGGTCCAGACCGGCCCCCCCACGTACCAATCCATCCCACCGCCCCTTCTTTGCACCCACCACCCCTCCCATGCAGCACTTGTGAGCAGAGAGACCATTGTCCCACTCTCACCCACCAAACAAACACAGTTCCCCAGTGTCTGTGGACCAGCAATGTGGGCGTCTTCTTGAAACCCCAAAGTACCAACCGGCCCACTACCTCCACTTTTGTGCCAACCCCCCGCCCCCCCCCCCCCTGCACCCGCCCATCGGGAAGTAGCCTCCTCTTTGTTGTTATGAAGGGTTTGGGCCAGGGGAAGGGCGAGTCAAGATTTGATGTGTATTTCCATTCAGAATGGGCGAGCTATGGCTTTGGGGGGCACCCGAGCAGCCCCTCCACCTCCCACCACCTATTCCTCCTCTTTCCCCCAGGGGATGTGATTCCCCCCCCCCAACCCCCCACCCACAGCCCTTTGAGAACAGTGGTCTAGGCTGGTTGAGAATGCCCCTTTGTTGGTGCATTCAGTCCTGACTGCAGGCCAAGGCTCACGTGTCTTCTCTTCGCCAATGCCACACTTCAGAATGATGCATTCCTGGCAGATGGATCTCGATGTGTGTAGCCCCCGGGTGCCTTCTTCGTGGCGTTGTACACATTTGTTGGGTCAAGTGGAAATCAACGAGAGCCTTTGTTTCGTGGGGCAGCACGCACCCCCTTTGCCCCCCCCCAATCCCCCCATCCCCCACTCCGGCCTCCGCGCAGGTGTTCCATCAAATGCAAGCCGCCGGAGTTGTCCCGGACCTCGTCTCCCACAATACCCTCATCAACGGGTACGCCAAACAGAACAACATCAAGAAGGTCATGCAGGTCTGCCTGCGCGGTGCTGCCCACGGCCCTCGCTACGCCCCCCACGCCCCATTGGGCGCTGAAGCCGCAACACCCGCAGCACGGCCCTCCCCCCCCAAATCGGGGCCTGAGTCCCGCAATGCGCCCCAGTCCCTGTCCCTTTTTCTGGGTTTGGGATGAGCCAATGCAACGGCTTTCAGAGTGTGACTGGGTTTTCTTTGTTGTGGGCCAGGCACTGTGTGCCACGGCGTGTCCACCGGACCGGCTGCTCCCTCCTGCCCCCCGATGTACGAATTGCGCAATACAATGGTCAAGGCAGCGGTGCAATCTCTTGGCGAGCTCCAGGCACCAGCGGACCGTCAGTCGCTTCCGGCGTGCGGGACCAACTCTGCGCTATTCTCGAGGCCTCGTTCGGCGTTCGGGCTCGGTACCTTCGGGGCAGGCGTCCTGTGCTGTGCCGGGTCAGCCCCCCGACCTCGTCCTGCACTCCGCTCGTTGCCCCCTTCGGCCCAGCTCTGCCCCTCGTCATCTCTCTTCCGGCCGCCGCAGGTGTACAACTATTTGCAAGACAACGGGCTGCCGACGGACGCCATAACGCACGGGTCTATCATCGGGGCATGTGCCCGCCGCAGGCAATGGGACTTGGCTCTGACGGTCTTCGAGGACATGTTGGCCAAGGGTATCACTCCGTCGGTCGTGGCGTACAACTCGATGCTGAACGCCTGCCACAAGGCGGAGCAGTGGAAACACGCGCAGGAGGTCTGCTGAACAGCCCTTTTGCTTTGCGCGTGCTATCATTCTGCCTGTCTCCCGCGCCCAACATGCAAGGGAAGGCTCACTACATCAGGGGAACAGTGGTGAGGTATGAGAGAAAAATGAGGTTGCGTTCCGGAGGCCAAGGGTAGTTTGTCTTTGACGCATCAAATAGACCAAAAAGCTGTCGAGGGCTGTGGTTGTGGAGGGCTGTGGTTGTGGAGGGCTGTGGTTGTGGAGGGCTGTGGTTGTGGAGGGCTGTGGTTGTGGAGGGCTGTGGTTGTGGAGGGCGGTGGTTGTGGAGGGCTGTGGTTGTGGAGGGCTGTGGTTGTGGAGGGCGGTGGTTGTGGAGGGCGGTGGTTGTGGAGGGCGGTGGTTGTGGAGGGCGGTGGTTGTGGAGGTCGGTGGTTGTGGAGGGCGGTGGTTGTGGAGGGCTGTGGTTGTGGAGGGCTGTGGTTGTGGAGGGCTGTGGTTGTGGAGGGCGGTGGTTGTGGAGGGCTGTGGTTGTGGAGGGCTGTGGTTGTGGAGGGCGGTGGTTGTGGAGGGCTGTGGTTGTGGAGGGCTGTGGTTGTGGAGGGCTGTGGTTGTGGAGGGCTGTGGTTGTGGAGGGCTGTGGTTGTGGAGGGCTGTGGTTGTGGAGGGCGGTGGTTGTTCAGGGCTGTGGTTGTGGAGGGCTGTGGTTGTGGAGGGCGGTGGTTGTGGAGGGCTGTGGTTGTGGAAGGCTGTGGTTGTGGAGGGCGGTGGTTGTGGAGGGCTGTGGTTGTGGAGGGCTGTGGTTGTGGAGGGCTGTGGTTGTGGAGGGCTGTGGTTGTGGAGGGCGGTGGTTGTGGAGGGCGGTGGTTGTGGAGGGCTGTGGTTGTGGAGGGCCGTGGTTGTGGAGGGCGGTGGTTGTGGAGGGCTGTGGTTGTGGAGGGCTGTGGTTGTGGAGGGCTGTGGTTGCGGAGGGCTGTGGTTGTGGAGGGCGGTGGTTGTGGAGGGCTGTGGTTGTGGAGGGCTGTGGTTGTGGAGGGCTGTGGTTGCGGAGGGCTGTGGTTGTGGAGGGCTGTGGTTGTGGAGGGCGGTGGTTGTGGAGGGCGGTGGTTGTGGAGGGCGGTGGTTGTGGAGGGCGGTGGTTGTGGAGGGCTGTGGTTGTGGAGGGCTGTGGTTGTGGAGGGAGGTGGTTGTGGAGGGCTGTGGTTGTGGAGGGCTGTGGTTGTGGAGGGCGGTGGTTGTGGAGGGCTGTGGTTGTGGAGGGCGGTGGTTGTGGAGGGCTGTGGTTGTGGAGGGCGGTGGTTGTGGAGGGCGGTGGTTGTGGAGGGCTGTGGTTGTGGAGGGCGGTGGTTGTGGAGGGCGGTGGTTGTGGAGGGCGGTGGTTGTGGAGGGCTGTGGTTGTGGAGGGCTGTGGTTGTGGAGGGCGGTGGTTGTGGAGGGCTGTGGTTGTGGAGGGCTGTGGTTGTGGAGGGCGGTGGTTGTGGAGGGCTGTGGTTGTGGAGGGCTGTGGTTGTGGAGGGCTGTGGTTGTGGAGGGCTGTGGTTGTGGAGGGCTGTGGTTGTGGAGGGCTGTGGTTGTGGAGGGCGGTGGTTGTTCAGGGCTGTGGTTGTGGAGGGCTGTGGTTGTGGAGGGCGGTGGTTGTGGAGGGCTGTGGTTGTGGAAGGCTGTGGTTGTGGAGGGCGGTGGTTGTGGAGGGCTGTGGTTGTGGAGGGCTGTGGTTGTGGAGGGCTGTGGTTGTGGAGGGCTGTGGTTGTGGAGGGCGGTGGTTGTGGAGGGCGGTGGTTGTGGAGGGCTGTGGTTGTGGAGGGCCGTGGTTGTGGAGGGCGGTGGTTGTGGAGGGCTGTGGTTGTGGAGGGCTGTGGTTGTGGAGGGCTGTGGTTGCGGAGGGCTGTGGTTGTGGAGGGCGGTGGTTGTGGAGGGCTGTGGTTGTGGAGGGCTGTGGTTGTGGAGGGCTGTGGTTGCGGAGGGCTGTGGTTGTGGAGGGCGGTGGTTGTGGAGGGCGGTGGTTGTGGAGGGCGGTGGTTGTGGAGGGCGGTGGTTGTGGAGGGCGGTGGTTGTGGAGGGCTGTGGTTGTGGAGGGCTGTGGTTGTGGAGGGAGGTGGTTGTGGAGGGCTGTGGTTGTGGAGGGCTGTGGTTGTGGAGGGCGGTGGTTGTGGAGGGCTGTGGTTGTGGAGGGCGGTGGTTGTGGAGGGCTGTGGTTGTGGAGGGCGGTGGTTGTGGAGGGCGGTGGTTGTGGAGGGGTGTGGTTGTGGCGGGCGGTGGTTGTGGAGGGCTGTGGTTGTGGAGGGCTGTGGTTGTGGAGGGCGGTGGTTGTGGAGGGCGGTGGTTGTGGAGGGCTGTGGTTGTGGAGGGCGGTGATTTTGGAGCGTTGTGGTTGTGGAGGGCTGTGGTTGTGGAGGGCGGTGGTTGTGGAGGGCGGTGGTTGTGGAGGGCTGTGGTTTTGGAGGGCGGTGGTTGTGGAGGGCTGTGGTTGTGGAGGGCTGTGGTTGTGGAGGGCTGTGGTTGTGGAGGGCGGTGGTTGTGGAGGGCTGTGGTTGTGGAGGGCTGTGGTTGTGGAGGGCTGTGGTTGTGCAGGGCTGAGGCTGTGGAGGGCTGTGCTTGCGGAGGGCGGTGGTTGTGGAGGGCGGTGGCTGTGGAGAGCGGTGGTTGTGGAGGGCTGTGGTTGTGGAGGGCGGTTGTTGTGGAGGGCGGTGGTTGTGGAGGGCGGTGATTGTGGAGGGCGGTGGTTGTGGAGGGCTGTGGTTGTGGAGGGCTGTGGTTGCGGAGGGCTGTGGTTGTGGAGGGCTGTGGTTGTGGAGGGCTGTGGTTGTGCAGGGCTGAGGCTGTGGAGGGCTGTGGTTGTGGAGGGCTGTGGTTGTGGATGGCGGTGGCTGTGGAGGGCGGTGGTTGTGGAGGGCTGTGGTTGTGGAGGGCTGTGGTTGTGGAGGGCTGTGGTTGTGGAGGGCGGTGGTTGTGGAGGGCGGTGGTTGTGGAGGGCTGTGGTTGTGGAGGGCTGTGGTTGTGGAGGGCGGTGGTTGGTCGAGGGCGGTGGTTGTGGAGGGCTGTGGTTGTGGAGGGCCGTGGTTGTGGAGGGCGGTGGTTGTGGAGGGCTGTGGTTGTGGAGGGCTGTGGTTGTGGAGGGCTGTGGTTGCGGAGGGCTGTGGTTGTGGAGGGCGGTGGTTGTGGAGGGCTGTGGTTGTGGAGGGCTGTGGTTGTGGAGGGCTGTGGTTGCGGAGGGCTGTGGTTGTGGAGGGCGGTGGTTGTGGAGGGCGGTGGTTGTGGAGGGCTGTGGTTGTGGAGGGCGGTGGTTGTGGAGGGCGGTGGTTGTGGAGGGCGGTGGTTGTGGAGGGCTGTGGTTGTGGAGGGCTGTGGTTGTGGAGGGCGGTGGTTGTGGAGGGCTGTGGTTGTGGAGGGCTGTGGTTGTGGAGGGCGGTGGTTGTGGAGGGCTGTGGTTGTGGAGGGCTGTGGTTGTGGAGGGCTGTGGTTGTGGAGGGCTGTGGTTGTGGAGGGCTGTGGTTGTGGAGGGCTGTGGTTGTGGAGGGCGGTGGTTGTTCAGGGCTGTGGTTGTGGAGGGCTGTGGTTGTGGAGGGCGGTGGTTGTGGAGGGCTGTGGTTGTGGAAGGCTGTGGTTGTGGAGGGCGGTGGTTGTGGAGGGCTGTGGTTGTGGAGGGCTGTGGTTGTGGAGGGCTGTGGTTGTGGAGGGCTGTGGTTGTGGAGGGCGGTGGTTGTGGAGGGCGGTGGTTGTGGAGGGCTGTGGTTGTGGAGGGCCGTGGTTGTGGAGGGCGGTGGTTGTGGAGGGCTGTGGTTGTGGAGGGCTGTGGTTGTGGAGGGCTGTGGTTGCGGAGGGCTGTGGTTGTGGAGGGCGGTGGTTGTGGAGGGCTGTGGTTGTGGAGGGCTGTGGTTGTGGAGGGCTGTGGTTGCGGAGGGCTGTGGTTGTGGAGGGCGGTGGTTGTGGAGGGCGGTGGTTGTGGAGGGCGGTGGTTGTGGAGGGCGGTGGTTGTGGAGGGCGGTGGTTGTGGAGGGCTGTGGTTGTGGAGGGCTGTGGTTGTGGAGGGAGGTGGTTGTGGAGGGCTGTGGTTGTGGAGGGCTGTGGTTGTGGAGGGCGGTGGTTGTGGAGGGCTGTGGTTGTGGAGGGCGGTGGTTGTGGAGGGCTGTGGTTGTGGAGGGCGGTGGTTGTGGAGGGCGGTGGTTGTGGAGGGGTGTGGTTGTGGCGGGCGGTGGTTGTGGAGGGCTGTGGTTGTGGAGGGCTGTGGTTGTGGAGGGCGGTGGTTGTGGAGGGCTGTGGTTGTGGAGGGCGGTGATTGTGGAGCGTTGTGGTTGTGGAGGGCTGTGGTTGTGGAGGGCGGTGGTTGTGGAGGGCGGTGGTTGTGGAGGGCTGTGGTTTTGGAGGGCGGTGGTTGTGGAGGGCTGTGGTTGTGGAGGGCTGTGGTTGTGGAGGGCTGTGGTTGTGGAGGGCGGTGGTTGTGGAGGGCTGTGGTTGTGGAGGGCTGTGGTTGTGGAGGGCTGTGGTTGTGCAGGGCTGAGGCTGTGGAGGGCTGTGCTTGCGGAGGGCGGTGGTTGTGGAGGGCGGTGGCTGTGGAGAGCGGTGGTTGTGGAGGGCTGTGGTTGTGGAGGGCGGTTGTTGTGGAGGGCGGTGGTTGTGGAGGGCGGTGATTGTGGAGGGCGGTGGTTGTGGAGGGCTGTGGTTGTGGAGGGCTGTGGTTGCGGAGGGCTGTGGTTGTGGAGGGCTGTGGTTGTGGAGGGCTGTGGTTGTGCAGGGCTGAGGCTGTGGAGGGCTGTGGTTGTGGAGGGCTGTGGTTGTGGATGGCGGTGGCTGTGGAGGGCGGTGGTTGTGGAGGGCTGTGGTTGTGGAGGGCTGTGGTTGTGGAGGGCTGTGGTTGTGGAGGGCGGTGGTTGTGGAGGGCGGTGGTTGTGGAGGGCTGTGGTTGTGGAGGGCGGTGGTTTTGGAGGGCTGTGGTTGTGGAGGGCTGTGGTTGTGGAGGGCGGTGGTTGTGGAGGGCGGTGGTTGTGGAGGGCTGTGGTTGTGGAGGGCTGTGGTTGTGCAGGGCTGAGGCTGTGGAGGGCTGTGGTTGCGGAGGGCGGTGGTTGTGGAGGGCTGTGGCTGTGGAGGGCGGTCATTGTGGAGGGCTGTGGTTGTGGAGGGCGGTGGTTGTGGAGGGCTGTGGTTGTGGAGGGCGGTGGTTGTGGAGGGCGGTAGTTGTGGAGGGCGTGGTTGTGGAGGACGGTGGTTGTGGAGGGCTGTGGTTGTGGAGGGCTGTGGTTGTGCAGGGCTGAGGCTGTGGAGGGCTGTGGTTGTGGAGGGCTGTGGTTGTGGATGGCGGTGGCTGTGGAGGGCGGTGGTTGTGGAGGGATGTGGTTGTGGAGGGCTGTGGTTGTGGAGGGCTGTGGTTGTGGAGGGCGGTGGTTGTGGAGGGCGGTGGTTGTGGAGGGCTGTGGTTGTGGAGGGCGGTGGTTTTGGAGGGCTGTGGTTGTGGAGGGCTGTGGTTGTGGAGGGCGGTGGTTGTGGAGGGCGGTGGTTGTGGAGGGCTGTGGTTGTGGAGGGCTGTGGTTGTGCAGGGCTGAGGCTGTGGAGGGCTGTGGTTGCGGAGGGCGGTGGTTGTGGAGGGCTGTGGCTGTGGAGGGCGGTCATTGTGGAGGGCTGTGGTTGTGGAGGGCGGTGGTTGTGGAGGGCTGTGGTTGTGGAGGGCGGTGGTTGTGGAGGGCGGTGGTTGTGGAGGGCGGTAGTTGTGGAGGGCGTGGTTGTGGAGGACGGTGGTTGTGGAGGGCTGTGGTTGTGGAGGTCTGTGGTTGCGGAGGGCTGTGGTTGTGGAGGGCTGTGGTTGTGGAGGGCTGTGGTTGCGCAGGGCTGAGGCTGTGGAGGGCTGTGGTTGTGGAGGGCGGTGGTTGTGGAGGGCGGTGGCTGTGGAGGGCGGTGGTTGTGGAGGGCTGTGGTTGTGGAGGGCGGTGGTTGTGGAGGGCTGTGGTTGTGGAGGGCGGTGGTTGTGGAGGGCGGTGGTTGTGGAGGGCGGTGGTTGTGGAGGGCTGTGGTTGTGGAGGGCTGTGGTTGTGCAGGGCTGAGGCTGTGGAGGGCTGTGGTTGCGGAGGGCGGTGGTTGTGGAGGGCGGTGGCTGTGGAGGGCGGTCGTTGTGGAGGGCTGTGGTTGTGGAGGGCGGTGGTTGTGGAGGGCTGTGGTTGTGGAGGGCGGTGGTTGTGGAGGGCGGTGGTTGTGGAGGGCGGTAGTTGTGGAGGGCGTGGTTGTGGAGGACGGTGGTTGTGGAGGGCTGTGGTTGTGGAGGTCTGTGGTTGCGGAGGGCTGTGGTTGTGGAGGGCTGTGGTTGTGGAGGGCTGTGGTTGTGCACGGCTGAGGCTGTGGAGGGCTGTGGTTGTGGAGGGCGGTGGTTGTGGAGGGCGGTGGCTGTGGAGGGCGGTGGTTGTGGAGGGCTGTGGTTGTGGAGGGCGGTGGTTGTGGAGGGCTGTGGTTGTGGAGGGCTGTGGTTGTGGAGGGCGGTGGTTGTGGAGGGCGGTGGTTGTGGAGGGCTGTGGTTGTGGAGGGCTGTGGTTGTCGAGGGCTGTGGTTGTGGAGGGCGGTGGTTGTGGAGGGCTGTGGTTGTGGAGGGCGGTGGTTGTGGAGGGCTGTGGTTGTGGAGGGCGGTGGTTGTGGAGGGCAGTGGTTGTGGAGGGCGGTGATTGTGGAGGGCGGTGGTTGTGGAGGGCGGTGGTTGTGGAGGGCGGTGGTTGTGGAGGGCGGTGGTCGTGGAGGGCTGTGGTTGTGGAGGGCGGTGGTTGTGCAGGGCTGAGGCTGTGGAGGGCTGTGGTTGCGGAGGGCGGTGGTTGTGGAGGGCGGTGGCTGTGGAGGGCGGTGGTTGTGGAGGGCTGTGGTTGTGGAGGGCTGTGGTTTTGGAGGGCGGTGGTTGTGGAGGGCGGTGGTTGTGGAGGGCGGTGGCTGTGGAGGGCTGTGGTTGTGGAGGGCGGTGGTTGTGGAGGGCGTGGTTGTGGAGGGCGGTGGTTGTGGAGGGCGGTGGTTGTGGAGGGCTGTGGTTGTGGAGGGCGGTGGTTGTGGAGGGCGGTGGTTGTGCCGGCCTGAGGCTGTGGAGGGCGGTGGTTGTGGAGGGCGGTGGTTGTGGAGGGCGGTGGTTGTGGAGGGCGGTGGTTGTGGAGGGCGGTGGTTGTGGAGGGCGGTGGTTGTGGAGGGCTGTGGTTGTGGAGGGCGGTGGTTGTGCAGGGCGGTGGTTGTGGAGGGCGGTGGTTGTGGAGGGCTGTGGTTGTGGAGGGCGGTGGTTGTGGAGGGCAGTGGTTGTGGAGGGCTGTGGTTGTGGAGGGCTGTGGTTGTGCAGGGCTGAGGCTGTGGAGGGCTGTGGTTGCGGAGGGCGGTGGTTGTGGAGGGCGGTGGTTGTGGAGGGCGGTGGTTGTGGAGGGCGGTGGTTGTGGAGGGCGGTGGTTGTGGAGGGCTGTGGTTGTGGAGGGCGGTGGTTGTGCAGGGCTGAGGCTGTGGAGGGCTGTGGTTGTGGAGGGCTGTGGTTGTGGAGGGCGGTGGTTGTGGAGGGCGGTGGTTGTGGAGGGCGGTAGTTGTGGAGGGCGTGGTTGTGGAGGACGTAGTTGTGGAGGGCTGTGGTTGTGGAGGTCTGTGGTTGCGGAGGGCTGTGGTTGTGGAGGGCTGTGGTTGTGGAGGGCTGTGGTTGTGCACGGCTGAGGCTGTGGAGGGCTGTGGTGGTGGAGGGCGGTGGTTGTGGAGGGCGGTGGCTGTGGAGGGCGGTGGTTGTGGAGGGCTGTGGTTGTGGAGGGCGGTGGTTGTGGAGGGCTGTGGTTGTGGAGGGCGGTGGTTGTGGAGGGCGGTGGTTGTGGAGGGCTGTGGTTGTGGAGGGCTGTGGTTGTGGAGGGCTGTGGTTGTGGAGGGCGGTGGTTGTGGAGGGCTGTGGTTGTGGAGGGCGGTGGTTGTGGAGGGCTGTGGTTGTGGAGGGCGGTGGTTGTGGAGGGCAGTGGTTGTGGAGGGCGGTGATTGTGGAGGGCGGTGGTTGTGGAGGGCGGTGGTTGTGGAGGGCGGTGGTTGTGGAGGGCGGTGGTCGTGGAGGGCTGTGGTTGTGGAGGGCGGTGGTTGTGCAGGGCTGAGGCTGTGGAGGGCTGTGGTTGCGGAGGGCGGTGGTTGTGGAGGGCGGTGGCTGTGGAGGGCGGTGGTTGTGGAGGGCTGTGGTTGTGGAGGGCTGTGGTTGTGGAGGGCGGTGGTTGTGGAGGGCTGTGGTTGTGGAGGGCGGTGGTTGTGGAGGGCGTGGTTGTGGAGGGCGGTGGTTGTGGAGGGCGGTGGTTGTGGAGGGCTGTGGTTGTGGAGGGCGGTGGTTGTGGAGGGCGGTGGTTGTGCCGGCCTGAGGCTGTGGAGGGCGGTGGTTGTGGAGGGCGGTGGTTGTGGAGGGCGGTGGTTGTGGAGGGCGGTGGTTGTGGAGGGCGGTGGTTGTGGAGGGCTGTGGTTGTGGAGGGCGGTGGTTGTGCAGGGCGGTGGTTGTGGAGGGCGGTGGTTGTGGAGGGCTGTGGTTGTGGAGGGCGGTGGTTGTGGAGGGCTGTGGTTGTGGAGGGCTGTGGTTGTGGAGGGCTGTGGTTGTGCAGGGCTGAGGCTGTGGAGGGCTGTGGTTGCGGAGGGCGGTGGTTGTGGAGGGCTGTGGTTGTGGAGGGCGGTGGTTGTGGAGGGCGGTGGTTGTGGAGGGCGGTGGTTGTGGAGGGCTGTGGTTGTGGAGGGCGGTGGTTGTGCAGGGCTGTGGTTGTGGAGGGCCGTTGGTAGTGGAGGGCTGTGGTTGTGGAGGGCGGTGGTTGTGGAGGGCGTGGTTGTGGAGGGCTGTGGTTGTGGAGGGCGGTGGTTGTGGAGGGCGGTGGTTGTGGAGGGCTGTGGTTGTGGAGGGCGGTGGTTGTGGAGGGCGGTGGTTTGGGAGGGCGGTGGTTGTGGAGGGCGGTGGTTGTGGAGGGCTGTGGTTGTGGAGGGCGGTGGTTGTGCAGGGCTGAGGCTGTGGAGGGCTGTGGTTGCGGAGGGCGGTGGTTGTGGAGGGCGGTGGCTGTGGAGGGCGGTGGTTGTGGAGGGCTGTGGTTGTGGAGGGCTGTGGTTGTGGAGGGCTGTGGTTGTGGAGGGCGGTGGTTGTGGAGGGCGGTGGTTGTGGAGGGCTGTGGTTGTGGAGGGCGGTGGTTGTGGAGGGCGGTGGTTGTGGAGGGCTGTGGTTGTGGAGGGCTGTGGTTGTGGAGGGCTGTGGTTGTGCAGGGCTGAGGCTGTGGAGGGCTGTGGTTGCGGAGGGCGGTGGTTGTGGAGGGCGGTGGTTGTGGAGGGCGGTGGTTGTGGAGGGCGGTAGTTGTGGAGGGCGTGGTTGTGGAGGGCGGTGGTTGTGGAGGGCTGTGGTTGTGGAGGCCTGTGGTTGCGGAGGGCTGTGGTTGTGGAGGGCTGTGGTTGTGGAGGGCGGTGGTTTAGGAGGGCTGTGGTTGTGCAGGGCTGAGGCTGTGGAGGGCGGTGGTTGTGGAGGGCGGTGGTTGTGGAGGGCTGTGGTTGTGGAGGGCGGTGGTTGTGCAGGGCTGAGGCTGTGGAGGGCTGTGGTTGTGGAGGGCTGTGGTTGTGGAGGGCGGTGGTTGTGGAGGGCGGTGGTTGTGGAGGGCGGTGGTTGTGGAGGGCTGTGGTTGTGCAGGGCTGAGGCTGTGGAGGGCTGTGGTTGCGGAGGGCGGTGGTTGTGGAGGGCGGTGGCTGTGGAGGGCGGTGGTTGTGGAGGGCGGTGGTTGTGGAGGGCGGTGGTTGTGGAGGGCGGTGGTTGTGGAGGGCTGTGGTTGTGGAGGGCGGGGGTTGTGGAGGGCGGTGGTTGTGGAGGGCGGTGGTTGTGGAGGGCTGTGGTTGTGGAGGGAGGTGGTTGTGCAGGGCTGAGGCTGTGGAGGGCTGTGGTTGTGGAGGGCTGTGGTTGTGGAGGGCGGTGGTTGTGGAGGGCGGTGGTTGTGGAGGGCGGTGGTTGTGGAGGGCTGTGGTTGTGCAGGGCTGAGGCTGTGGAGGGCTGTGGTTGCGGAGGGCGGTGGTTGTGGAGGGCGGTGGCTGTGGAGGGCGGTCGTTGTGGAGGGCTGTGGTTGTGGAGGGCGGTGGTTGTGGAGGGCTGTGGTTGTGGAGGGCGGTGGTTGTGGAGGGCGGTGGTTGTGGAGGGCTGTGGTTGTGGAGGGCTGTGGTTGTGGAGGGCGTGGTTGTGGAGGACGGTGGTTGTGGAGGGCTGTGGTTGTGGAGGTCTGTGGTTGTGGAGGGCTGTGGTTGCGGAGGGCGGTGGTTGTGGAGGGCGGTGGCTGTGGAGGGCGGTCGTTGTGGAGGGCTGTGGTTGTGGAGGGCGGTGGTTGTGGAGGGCTGTGGTTGTGGAGGGCGGTGGTTGTCGAGGGTGGTGGTTGTGGAGGGCGGTAGTTGTGGAGGGCGTGGTTGTGGAGGACGGTGGTTGTGGAGGGCTGTGGTTGTGGAGGTCTGTGGTTGCGGAGGGCTGTGGTTGTGGAGGGCTGTGGTTGTGGAGGGCTGTGGTTGTGCAGGGCTGAGGCTGTGGAGGGCTGTGGTTGTGGAGGGCGGTGGTTGTGGAGGGCGGTGGCTGTGGAGGGCGGTGGTTGTGGAGGGCTGTGGTTGTGGAGGGCGGTGGTTGTGGAGGGCTGTGGTTGTGGAGGGCGGTGGTTGTGGAGGGCGGTGGTTGTGGAGGGCGGTGGTTGTGGAGGGCGTGGTTGTGGAGGGCTGTGGTTGTGGAGGGCGGTGGTTGTGGAGGTCTGTGGTTGTGGAGGGCTGTGGTTGTGGAGGGCGGTGGTTGTGGAGGGCGGTGGTTGTGGAGGGCGGTGATTGTGGAGGGCGGTGGTTGTGGAGGGCGGTGGTTGTGGAGGGCGGTGGTTGTGCAGGGCGGTGGTTGTGGAGGGCGGTGGTTGTGGAGGGCGGTGGTTGTGGAGGGCGGTGGTCGTGGAGGGCTGTGGTTGCGGAGGGCGGTGGTTGTGGAGGGCGGTGGCTGTGGAGGGCGGTGGTTGTGGAGGGCTGTGGTTGCGGAGGGCGGTGGTTGTGGAGGGCGGTGGCTGTGGAGGGCGGTCGTTGTGGAGGGCTGTGGTTGTGGAGGGCGGTGGTTGTGGAGGGCTGTGGTTGTGGAGGGCGGTGGTTGTCGAGGGCGGTGGTTGTGGAGGGCGGTAGTTGTGGAGGGCGTGGTTGTGGAGGACGGTGGTTGTGGAGGGCTGTGGTTGTGGAGGTCTGTGGTTGCGGAGGGCTGTGGTTGTGGAGGGCTGTGGTTGTGGAGGGCTGTGGTTGTGCAGGGCTGAGGCTGTGGAGGGCTGTGGTTGTGGAGGGCGGTGGTTGTGGAGGGCGGTGGCTGTGGAGGGCGGTGGTTGTGGAGGGCTGTGGTTGTGGAGGGCGGTGGTTGTGGAGGGCGGTGGTTGTGGAGGGCGGTGGTTGTGGAGGGCGGTGGTTGTGGAGGGCGGTGGTTGTGGAGGGCGTGGTTGTGGAGGGCTGTGGTTGTGGAGGGCTGTGGTTGTGGAGGGCGGTGGTTGTGGAGGTCTGTGGTTGTGGAGGGCTGTGGTTGTGGAGGGCGGTGGTTGTGGAGGGCGGTGGTTGTGGAGGGCGGTGATTGTGGAGGGCGGTGGTTGTGGAGGGCGGTGGTTGTGGAGGGCGGTGGTTGTGGAGGGCGGTGGTCGTGGAGGGCTGTGGTTGTGGAGGGCGGTGGTTGTGCAGGGCTGAGGCTGTGGAGGGCTGTGGTTGCGGAGGGCGGTGGTTGTGGAGGGCGGTGGCTGTGGAGGGCGGTGGTTGTGGAGGGCTGTGGTTGTGGAGGGCTGTGGTTTTGGAGGGCGGTGGTTTTGGAGGGCGGTGGTTGTGGAGGGCGGTGGTTGTGGAGGGCTGTGGTTGTGGAGGGCGGTGGTTGTGGAGGGCGTGGTTGTGGAGGGCGGTGGTTGTGGAGGGCGGTGGTTGTGGAGGGCTGTGGTTGTGGAGGGCGGTGGTTGTGGAGGGCGGTGGTTGTGCAGGGCTGAGGCTGTGGAGGGCTGTGGTTGTGGAGGGCGGTGGTTGTGGAGGGCGGTGGTTGTGGAGGGCGGTGGTTGTGGAGGGCGGTGGTTGTGGAGGGCTGTGGTTGTGGAGGGCGGTGGTTGTGCAGGGCTGAGGCTGTGGAGGGCTGTGGTTGTGGAGGGCTGTGGTTGTGGAGGGCGGTTGTTGTGGAGGGCGGTGGTTGTGGAGGGCTGTGGTTGTGGAGGGCTGTGGTTGTGCAGGGCTGAGGCTGTGGAGGGCTGTGGTTGCGGAGGGCGGTGGTTGTGGAGGGCGGTGGTTGTGGAGGGCGGTGGTTGTGGAGGGCGGTGGTTGTGGAGGGCGGTGGTTGTGGAGGGCTGTGGTTGTGGAGGGCGGTGGTTGTGCAGGGCTGAGGCTGTGGAGGGCTGTGGTTGTGGAGGGCTGTGGTTGTGGAGGGCGGTGGTTGTGGAGGGCGTGGTTGTGGAGGGCTGTGGTTGTGGAGGGCGGTGGTTGTGGAGGGCGGTGGTTGTGGAGGGCGGTGATTGTGGAGGGCGGTGGTTGTGGAGGGCTGTGGTTGTGGAGGGCGGTGGTTGTGCAGGGCTGAGGCTGTGGAGGGCTGTGGTTGTGGAGGGCTGTGGTTGTGGAGGGCGGTGGTTGTGGAGGGCGGTGGTTGTGGAGGGCGGTGGTTGTGGAGGGCGGTGGTTGTGGAGGGCTGTGGTTGTGGAGGGCTGTGGTTGTGGAGGGCGGTGGTTGTGCAGGGCTGAGGCTGTGGAGGGCTGTGGTTGCGGAGGGCGGTGGTTGTGGAGGGCGGTGGCTGTGGAGGGCGGTGGTTGTGGAGGGCTGTGGTTGTGGAGGGCTGTGGTTGTGGAGGGCTGTGGTTGTGGAGGGCGCTGGTTGTGGAGGGCGGTGGTTGTGGAGGGCGGTGGTTGTGGAGGGCTGTGGTTGTGGAGGGCTGTGGTTGTGCAGGGCTGAGGCTGTGGAGGGCTGTGGTTGCGGAGGGCGGTGGTTGTGGAGGGCGGTGGTTGTGGAGGGCGGTGGTTGTGGAGGGCTGTGGTTGTGGAGGGCGGTGGTTGTGCAGGGCTGTGGTTGTGGAGGGCTGTGGTTGCGGAGGGCGGTGGTTGTGGAGGGCGGTGGCTGTGGAGGGCGGTGGTTGTGGAGGGCTGTGGTTGTGGAGGGCTGTGGTTGTGGAGGGCTGTGGTTGTGGAGGGCGGTGGTTGTGGAGGGCTGTGGTTGTGGATGGCTGTGGTTGTGGAGGGCGGTGGCTTTGGAGGGCGGTGGTTGTGGAGGGCTGTGGTTGTGGAGGGCTGTGGTTGTGCAGGGCTGAGGCTGTGGAGGGCTGTGGTTGCGGAGGGCGGTGGTTGTGGAGGGCGGTGGTTGTGGAGGGCGGTGGTTGTGGAGGGCGGTAGTTGTGGAGGGCGTGGTTGTGGAGGGCGGTGGTTGTGGAGGGCTGTGGTTGTGGAGGCCTGTGGTTGCGGAGGGCTGTGGTTGTGGAGGGCTGTGGTTGTGGAGGGCGGTGGTTGTGGAGGGCTGTGGTTGTGCAGGGCTGAGGCTGTGGAGGGCGGTGGTTGTGGAGGGCGGTGGTTGTGGAGGGCCGGGGTTGTGGAGGGCGGTGGTTGTGGAGGGCGGTGGTTGTGGAGGGCTGTGGTGGTGGAGGGCGGTGGTTGTGCAGGGCTGAGGCTGTGGAGGGCTGTGGTTGTGGAGGGCTGTGGTTGTGGAGGGCGGTGGTTGTGGAGGGCGGTGGTTGTGGAGGGCTGTGGTTGTGGAGGGCTGTGGTTGTGCAGGGCTGAGGCTGTGGAGGGCTGTGGTTGCGGAGGGCGGTGGTTGTGGAGGGCGGTGGCTGTGGAGGGCGGTCGTTGTGGAGGGCTGTGGTTGTGGAGGGCGGTGGTTGTGGAGGGCTGTGGTTGTGGAGGGCGGTGGTTGTGGAGGGCGGTGGTTGTGGAGGGCGGTAGTTGTGGAGGGCGTGGTTGTGGAGGGCGGTGGTTGTGGAGGGCTGTGGTTGTGGAGGCCTGTGGTTGCGGAGGGCTGTGGTTGTGGAGGGCTGTGGTTGTGGAGGGCTGTGGTTGTGCAGGGCTGAGGCTGTGGAGGGCTGTGGTTGTGGAGGGCGGTGGTTGTGGAGGGCGGTGGCTGTGGAGGGCGGTGGTTGTGGAGGGCTGTGGTTGTGGAGGGCGGTGGTTGTGGAGGGCTGTGGTTGTGGAGGGCGGTGGTTGTGGAGGGCGGTGGTTGTGGAGGGCGGTGGTTGTGGAGGGCTGTGGTTGTGGAGGGCTGTGGTTGTGGAGGGCTGTGGTTGTGGAGGGCGGTGGTTGTGGAGGTCTGTGGTTGTGGAGGGCTGTCGTTGTGGAGGGCGGTGGTTGTGGAGGGCGGTGGTTGTGGAGGGCGGTGATTGTGGAGGGCGGTGGTTGTTGAGGGCGGTGGTTGTGGAGGGCGGTGGTTGTGGAGGGCGGTGGTCGTGGAGGGCTGTGGTTGTGGAGGGCGGTGGTTGTGCAGGGCTGAGGCTGTGGAGGGCTGTGGTTGCGGAGGGCGGTGGTTGTGGAGGGCGGTGGCTGTGGAGGGCGGTGGTTGTGGAGGGCTGTGGTTGTGGAGGGCTGTGGTTTTGGAGGGCGGTGGTTGTGGAGGGCGGTGGTTGTGGAGGGCGGTGGTTGTGGAGGGCTGTGGTTGTGGAGGGCGGTGGTTGTGGAGGGCGTGGTTGTGGAGGGCGGTGGTTGTGGAGGGCGGTGGTTGTGGAGGGCTGTGGTTGTGGAGGGCGGTGGTTGTGGAGGGCGGTGGTTGTGCAGGGCTGAGGCTGTGGAGGGCGGTGGTTGTGGAGGGCGGTGGTTGTGGAAGGCGTTGGTTGTGGAGGGCGGTGGTTGTGGAGGGCTGTGGTTGTGGAGGGCGGTGGTTGTGCAGGGCTGAGGCTGTGGAGGGCTGTGGTTGTGGAGGGCTGTGGTTGTGGAGGGCGGTGGTTGTGGAGGGCGGTGGTTGTGGAGGGCTGTGGTTGTGGAGGGCTGTGGTTGTGCAGGGCTGAGGCTGTGGAGGGCTGTGGTTGCGGAGGGCGGTGGTTGTGGAGGGCGGTGGTTGTGGAGGGCGGTGGTTGTGGAGGGCGGTGGTTGTGGAGGGCGGTGGTTGTGGAGGGCTGTGGTTGTGGAGGGCGGTGGTTGTGCAGGGCTGAGGCTGTGGAGGGCTGTGGTTGTGGAGGGCTGTGGTTGTGGAGGGCGGTGGTTGTGGAGGGCGTGGTTGTGGAGGGCTGTGGTTGTGGAGGGCGGTGGTTGTGGAGGGCGGTGGTTGTGGAGGGCGGTGATTGTGGAGGGCGGTGGTTGTGGAGGGCGGTGGTTGTGGAGGGCGGTGGTTGTGGAGGGCGGTGGTTGTGGAGGGCTGTGGTTGTGGAGGGCGGTGGTTGTGCAGGGCTGAGGCTGTGGAGGGCTGTGGTTGCGGAGGGCGGTGGTTGTGGAGGGCGGTGGCTGTGGAGGGCGGTGGTTGTGGAGGGCTGTGGTTGTGGAGGGCTGTGGTTGTGGAGGGCTGTGGTTGTGGAGGGCGGTGGTTGTGGAGGGCGGTGGTTGTGGAGGGCTGTGGTTGTGGAGGGCGGTGGTTTTGGAGGGCGGTGGTTGTGGAGGGCTGTGGTTGTGGAGGGCTGTGGTTGTGCAGGGCTGAGGCTGTGGAGGGCGGTGGTTGCGGAGGGCGGTGGTTGTGGAGGGCGGTGGTTGTGGAGGGCGGTGGTTGTGGAGGGCGGTAGTTGTGGAGGGCGTGGTTGTGGAGGGCGGTGGTTGTGGAGGGCTGTGGTTGTGGAGGCCTGTGGTTGCGGAGGGCTGTGGTTGTGGAGGGCTGTGGTTTTGGAGGGCGGTGGTTGTGGAGGGCTGTGGTTGTGCAGGGCTGAGGCTGTGGAGGGCGGTGGTTGTGGAGGGCGGTGGTTGTGGAGGGCGGGGGTTGTGGAGGGCGGTGGTTGTGGAGGGCGGTGGTTGTGGAGGGCTGTGGTTGTGGAGGGCGGTGGTTGTGCAGGGCTGAGGCTGTGGAGGGCTGTGGTTGTGGAGGGCTGTGGTTGTGGAGGGCGGTGGTTGTGGAGGGCGGTGGTTGTGGAGGGCTGTGGTTGTGGAGGGCTGTGGTTGTGCAGGGCTGAGGCTGTGGAGGGCTGTGGTTGCGGAGGGCGGTGGTTGTGGAGGGCGGTGGCTGTGGAGGGCGGTCGTTGTGGAGGGCTGTGGTTGTGGAGGGCGGTGGTTGTGGAGGGCTGTGGTTGTGGAGGGCGGTGGTTGTGGAGGGCGGTGGTTGTGGAGGGCTGTGGTTGTGGAGGGCTGTGGTTATGGAGGGCGGTGGTTGTGGAGGGCTGTGGTTGTGGAGGCCTGTGGTTGCGGAGGGCTGTGGTTGTGGAGGGCTGTGGTTGTGGAGGGCTGTGGTTGTGCAGGGCTGAGGCTGTGGAGGGCTGTGGTTGTGGAGGGCGGTGGTTGTGGAGGGCGGTGGCTGCGGAGGGCGGTGGTTGTGGAGGGCTGTGGTTGTGGAGGGCGGTGGTTGTGGAGGGCTGTGGTTGTGGAGGGCGGTGGTTGTGGAGGGCGGTGGTTGTGGAGGGCGGTGGTTGTGGAGGGCTGTGGTTGTGGAGGGCGGTGGTTGTGGAGGGCTGTGGTTCTGGAGGGCTGTGGTTGTGGAGGGCGGTGGTTGTGGAGGGCTGTGGTTGTGGAGGGCTGTGGTTGTGGAGGGCGGTGGTTGTGGAGGGCGGTGGTTGTGGAGGGCGGTGATTGTGGAGGGCGGTGGTTGTGGAGGGCGGTGGTTGTGGAGGGCGGTGGTTGTGGAGGGCGGTGGTTGTGGAGGGCTGTGGTTGTGGAGGGCGGTGGTTGTGCAGGGCTGAGGCTGTGGAGGGCGGTGGTTGTGGAGGGCGGTGGTTGTGGAGGGCTGTGGCTGTGGAGGGCGGTGGTTGTGGAGGGCTGTGGTTGTGCAGGGCTGTGGTTGTGGAGGGCTGTGGTTGTGGAGGGCGGTGGTTGTGGAGGGCGGTGGTTGTGGAGGGCTGTGGTTGTGGAGGGCGGTGGTTGTGGAGGGCGGTGGTTGTGGAGGGCGGTGGTTGTGGAGGGCTGTGGTTGTGGAGGGCGGTGGTTGTGGAGGGCGTGGTTGTGGAGGGCGGTGGTTGTGGAGGGCGGTGGTTGTGGAGGGCTGTGGTTGTGGAGGGCTGTGGTTGTGCAGGGCTGAGGCTGTAGAGGGCGGTGGTTGTGGAGGGCGGTGGTTGTGGAGGGCGGTGGCTGTGGAGGGCGGTGGTTGTGGACGGCTGTGGTTGTGGAGGGCTGTGGTTGTGGAGGGCGGTGGTTGTGGAGGGCGGTGGTTGTGGAGGGCGGTGGTTGTGGAGGGCGGTGGTTGTGGAGGGCTGTGGTTGTGGAGGGCTGTGGTTGTGGAGGGCTGTGGTTGTGGAGGGCTGTGGTTGTGGAGGGCGGTGGTTTTGGAGGGCTGTGGTTGTGGAGGGCTGTGGTTGTGGAGGGCGGTGGTTGTGGAGGGCTGTGGTTGTGGAGGGCTCTGGTTGTGGAGGGCTGTGGTTGTGGAGGGCTGTGGTTGTGGAGGGCGGTGGTTGTGGAGGGCGGTGGTTGTGGAGGGCTGTGGTTGTGGAGGCGGAGGGCTGTGGTTGTGGAGGGCGGTGGTTGTGGAGGGCTGTGGTTGTGGAGGGCGGTGGTTGTGGAGGGCTGTGGAGGGCGGTGGTTGTGGAGGGCTGTGGTTGTGGAGTGCTGTGGAGGGCGGTGGTTGTGGAGGGCGGTGGTTGTAGAGGGCGCTGGTTGTGGAGGGCGGTAGTTGTGGAGGGCTGTGGTTGTGGAGGGCGGGGGTTGTGGAGGGCTGTGGTTGTGGAGGGCTGTGGTTGTGGAGGGCTGTGGTTGTGGAGGGCGGTGGTTGTGGAGGGCGGTGGTTGTGGAGGGCGGTGATTGTGGAGGGCGGTGGTTGTGGAGGGCGGTGGTTGTGGAGGGCGGTGGTTGTGGAGGGCGGTGGTGTGGAGGGCTGTGGTTGTGGAGGGCGGTGGTTGTGGAGGGCTGAGGCTGTGGAGGGCTGTGGTTGCGGAGGGCGGTAGTTGTGGAGGGCGGTGGCTGTGGAGGGCGCTGGTTGTGGAGGGCTGTGGTTGTGGAGGGCTGTGGTTTTGGAGGGCGGCGGTTGTGGAGGGCGGTGGTTGTGGAGGGCGGTGGTTGTGGAGGGCGGTGGTTGTGGAGGGCGGTGGTTGTGGAGGGCGGTGGTTGTGGAGGGCGGTGGTTGTGGAGGGCGGTGGTTGTGGAGGGCTGTGGTTGTGGAGGGCTGTGGTTGCGCAGGGCTGAGGCTGTGGAGGGCGGTGGTTGTGGAGGGCGGTGGCTGTGGAGGGCGGTGGTTGTGGAGGGCTGTGGTTGTGGAGGGCGGTGGTTGTGGAGGGCGGTGGTTGTGGAGGGCGGTGGTTGTGGAGGGCGGTGGTTGTGGAGGGCTGTGGTTGTGGAGGGCTGTGGTTGTGGAGGGCTGTGGTTGTGGAGGGCTGTGGTTGTGCAGGGCAGTGGTTGTGGAGGGCGGTGGTTGTGGAGGGCTGTGGTTGTGGAGGCGGAGGGCTGTGGTTGTGGAGGGCCGTGGTTCCGGAGGGCGGTGGTTGTGGAGGGCTGTGGTTGTGGAGGGCTGTGGTTGTGGAGGGCTGTGGAGGGCGGTGGTTGTGGAGGGCTGTGGTTGTGGAGTGCTGTGGAGGGCGGTGGTTGTGGAGGGCGGTGGTTGTGGAGGGCGGTGGTTGTGGAGGGCTGTGGTTGTGGAGGGCTGTGGTTGTGGAGGGCGGTGGTTGTGGAATGCTGTGGTTGTGGAGGGCGGTGATTGTGGAGGGCGGTGGTTGTGGAGGGCTGTGGTTGTGGAGGGCTGTGGTTGTGCAGGGCGGTGGTTGTGGAGGGCGGTGGTTGTGGAGGGCGGTCGTTGTGGAGGGCGGTGGTTGTGGAGGGCTGTGGTTGTGGAGGGCGGTGGTTGTGGAGGGCTGTGGTTGTGGAGGGCGGTGGTTGTGGAGGGCGGTGGTTGTGGAACGCTGTGGTTGTGGAGATCTGTGGTTGCGGAGGGCTGTGGTTGTGGAGGGCGGTGGTTGTGGAGGGCTGTGGTTGTGGAGTGCTGTGGTTGTGGAGGGCTGTGGTTGTGGAGGGCTGTGGTTGTGGAGGGCTGTGGTTGTGGACGGCGGTGGTTGTGGAGGGCGGTGGTTGTGGAGGGCGGTGGTTGTGGAGGGCGGTGGTTGTGGAGGGCTGTGGTTGTGGAGGGCTGTGGTTGTGGCGGGCGTTGGTTGTGGAGGGCTGTGGTTGTGGAGGGCGGTGGTTGTGGAGGGCTGTGGTTGTGGAGGGCTGTGGTTGTGGAGGGCTGTCGTTGTGGAGGGCTGTGGTTGTGGAGGGCTGTGGTTGTGGAGGGCTGTGGTTGTGGAGGGCTGTGGTTGTGGAGGGCTGTGGTTGTGGAGGGCTGTGGTTGTGGAGGGCGGTGGTTGTGGAGGGCGGTGATTATGGAGCGCTGTGGTTGTGGAGGGCTGTGGTTGTGGAGGGCGGTGGTTGTGGAGGGCGGTGGTTGTGGAGGGCTGTGGTTGTGGATGGCTGTGGTTGTGGAGGGCTGTGGTTGTGGAGGGCTGTGGTTGTGGAGGGCTGTGGTTGTGGCGGGCGGTGGTTGTGGAGGGCTGTGGTTGTGGAGGGCGGTGGTTGTGGAGTGCTGTGGTTGTGGAGGGCTGTGGTTGTGGAGGGTGGTGATTCTGGAGCGCTGTGGTTGTGGAGGGCTGTGGTTGTGGAGGGCGGTGGTTGTGGAGGGCGGTGGTTGTGGAGGGCTGTGGTTTTGGAGGGCGGTGGTTGTGGAGGGCGGTGGTTGTGGAGGGCTGTGGTTGTGGAGGGCTGTGGTTGTGGAGGGCGGTGGTTGTGGAGGGCTGTGGTTGTGGAGGGCTGTGGTTGTGGAGGGCGGTGGTTGTGCAGGGCTGAGGCTGTGGAGGGCGGTGGTTGCGGAGGGCTGTGGTTGTGGAGGGCGGTGGCTGTGGAGGGCGGTGGTTGTGGAGGGCTGTGGTTGTGGAGGGCGGTGGTTGTGGAGGGCTGTGGTTGTGGAGGGCGGTGGTTGTGGAGGGCGGTGGTTGTGGAGGGCGGTGGTTGTGGAGGGCGTGGTAGTGGACGGCGGTGGTTGTGGAGGGCTGTGGTTGTGGAGGCCTGTGGTTGCGGAGGGCTGTGGTTGTGGAGGGCTGTGGTTGTGGAGGGCTGTGGTTGTGCAGGGCTGAGGCTGTGGAGGGCTGTGGTTGTGGAGGGCGGTGGTTCCGGAGGGCGGTGGCTGTGGAGGGCGGTGGTTGTGGAGGGCTGTGGTTGTGGAGGGCTGTGGTTGTGGAGGGCTGTGGTTGTGGAGGGCGGTGGTTGTGGAGGGCGGTGGTTGTGGAGGGCGGTGGTTCTGGAGGGCGGTGGTTGTGGAGGGCTCGGGTTGTGGAGGGCTGTGGTTGTGGAGGGCGGTGGTTGTGGAGGGCTGTGGTTGTGGAGGGCTGTGGTTGTGCAGGGCTGAGGCTGTGGAGGGCTGTGGTTGCGGAGGGCGGTGGTTGTGGAGGGCGCTGGCTGTGGAGGGCGGTGGTTGTGGAGGGCGGTGGTTGTGGAGGGCGGTGGTTGTGGAGGGCGGTGGTTGTGGAGGGCGGTGGTTGTGGAGGGCGGTGGTTGTCGAGGGCGTGGTTGTGGAGGGCGGTGGTTGTGGAGGGCTGTGGTTGTGGAGGCCTGTGGTTGCGGAGGGCTGTGGTTGTGGAGGGCTGTGGTTGTGGAGGGCGGTGGTTGTGGAGGGCGGTGGTTGTGGAGGGCGGTGGTTGTGGAGGGCGGTGGTTGTGGAGGGCGGTGGTTGTGGAGGGCGGTGGTTGTGGAGGGCGGTGGTTGTGGAGGGCGGTGGTTGTGGAGGGCGGTGGTTGTGGAGGGCGGTGGTTGTGGAGGGCGGTGGTTGTGGAGGGCTGTGGTTGCGGAGGGCTGTGGTTGCGGAGGGCGGTGGTTGTGGAGGGCTGTGGTTGTGGAGGGCTGTGGTTGTGGAGGGGTGTGGTTGTGGAGGGCTGTGGTTCTGGAGGGCTGTGGTTGTGGAGGGCGGTGGTTGTGGAGGGCGGTGGTTGTGGAGGGCGGTGGTTGTGGAGGGCGGTGGTTGTGGAGGGCGGTGGTTGTGCAGGGCGGTGGTTGTGGAGGGCGGTGGTTGTCGAGGGCGTGGTTGTGGAGGGCGGTGGTTGTGGAGGCCTGTGGTTGTGGAGGCCTGTGGTTGCGGAGGGCTGTGGTTGTGGAGGGCTGTGGTTGTGGAGGGCTGTGGTTGTGCAGGGCTGTGGTTGTGGAGGGCGGTGGTTGTGGAGGGCGGTGGTTGTGGAGGGCGGTGGTTGTGGAGGGCGGTGGTTGTGGAGGGCGGTGGTTGTGGAGGGCGGTGGTTGTGGAGGGCGGTGGTTGTGGAGGGCGGTGGTTGTGGAGGGCGGTGGCTGTGGAGGGCGGTGGTTGTGGAGGGCGGTGGTTGTGGAGGGCTGTGGTTGCGGAGGGCTGTGGTTGGTTGTGGAGGGCGGTGGTTGTGGAGGGCTGTGGTTGTGGAGGGCTGTGGTTGTGGAGGGCTGTGGTTGTGGAGGGCTGTGGTTGTGGAGGGCGGTGGTTGTGGAGGGCGGTGGTTGTGGAGGGCGGTGGTTGTGGAGGGCGGTGGTTGTTGAGGGCGGTGGTTGTGGAGGGCGGTGGTTGTGGAGGGCGGTGGTTGTGGAGGGCGGTGGTTGTGGAGGGCTGTGGTTGTGGAGGGCGGTGGTTGTGGAGGGCGGTGGTTGTGGAGGGCGGTGGTTGTGGAGGGCTGTGGTTGTGGAGGGCTGTGGTTGTGGAGGGCTGTGGTTGTGGAGGGCTGTGGTTGTGGAGGGCTGTGGTTGTGGAGGGCGGTGGTTGTGGAGGGCGGTGGTTGTGGAGGGCTGTGGTTGTGGAGGGCGGTGGTTGTGGAGGGCGGTGGTTGTGGAGGGCTGTGGTTGTGGAGGGCGGTGGTTGTGGAGGGCGGTGGTTGTGGAGGGCTGTGGTTGTGGAGGGCTGTGGTTGTGGAGGGCGGTGGTTGTGGAGGGCTGTGGTTGTGGAGGGCGGTGGTTGTGGAGGGCTGTGGTTGTGGAGGGCTGTGGTTGTGGAGGGCTGTGGTTGTGGAGGGCTGTGGTTGTGGAGGGCTGTGGTTGTGGAGGGCTGTGGTTGTGGAGGGCGGTGATTGTGGAGGGCGGTGGTTGCGGAGGGCGGTGGTTGTGGAGGGCGGTGGTTGTGGAGGGCGGTGGTTGTGGAGGGCGGTGGTTGTGGAGGGCTGTGGTTGTGGAGGGCTGTGGTTGTGGAGGGCTGTGGTTGTGGAGGGCTGTGGTTGTGGAGGGCTGTGGTTGTGGAGGGCGGTGGTTGTGGAGGGCGGTGGTTGTGGAGGGCGGTGGTTGCCGAGGGCGGTGGTTGTGGAGGGCGGTGGTTGTGGAGGGCTGTGGTTGTGGAGGGCGGTGGTTGTGGAGGGCTGTGGTTGTGGAGGGCTGTGGTTGTGGAGGGCGGTGGTTGTGGAGGGCTGTGGTTGTGGAGGGCTGTGGTTGTGGAGGGCTGTGGTTGTGGAGGGCTGTGGTTGTGGAGGGCTGTGGTTGTGGAGGGCTGTGGTTGTGGAGGGCTGTGGTTGTGGAGGGCTGTGGTTGTGGAGGGCGGTGATTGTGGAGGGCGGTGATTGTGGAGCGCTGTGGTTGTGGAGGGCGGTGGTTGTGGAGGGCGGTGGTTGTGGAGGGCGGTGGTTGTGGAGGGCTGTGGTTGTGGAGGGCTGTGGTTGTGGAGGGCTGTGGTTGTGGAGGGCTGTGGTTGTGGAGGGCGGTGGTTGTGGCGGGCGGTGGTTGTGGAGGGCTGTGGTTGTGGAGGGCTGTGGTTGTGGAGGGCGGTGGTTGTGGAGGGCTGTGGTTGTGGAGGGCTGTGGTTGTGGAGGGCGGTGATTCTGGAGCGCTGTGGTTGTGGAGGGCTGTGGTTGTGGAGGGCGGTGGTTGTGGAGGGCGGTGGTTGTGGAGGGCTGTGGTTTTGGAGGGCGGTGGTTGTGGAGGGCGGTGGTTGTGGAGGGCGGTGGTTGTGGAGGGCTGTGGTTGTGGAGGGCGGTGGTTGTGGAGGGCTGTGGTTGTGGAGGGCTGTGGTTGTGGAGGGCGGTGGTTGTGCAGGGCTGAGGCTGTGGAGGGCTGTGGTTGTGGAGGGCGGTGGTTGTGGAGGTCGGTGGCTGTGGAGGGCGGTGGTTGTGGAGGGCTGTGGTTGTGGAGGGCTGTGGTTGTGGAGGGCTGTGGTTGTGGAGGGCGGTGGTTGTGGAGGGCGGTGGTTGTGGAGGGCGGTGGTTGTGGAGGGCTCGGGTTTTGGAGGGCTGTGGTTGTGGAGGGCGGTGGTTGTGGAGGGCGGTGGTTGTGGAGGGCTGTGGTTGTGGAGGGCTGTGGTTGTGCAGGGCTGAGGCTGTGGAGGGCTGTGGTTGCGGAGGGCGGTGGTTGTGGAGGGCGGTGGCTGTGGAGGGCGGTGGTTTTGGAGGGCTGTGGTTGTGGAGGGCGGTGGTTGTGGAGGGCTGTGGTTGTGGAGGGCGGTGCTTGTGGAGGGCGGTGGTTGTGGAGGGCGGTCGTTGTCGAGGGCGTGGTTGTGGAGGGCGGTGGTTGTGAAGGGCGGTGGTTCCGGAGGCCTGTGGTTGCGGAGGGCTGTGGTTGTGGAGGGCTGTGGTTGTGGAGGGCTGTGGTTGTGCAGGGCTGTGGTTGTGGAGGGCTGTGGTTGTGGAGGGCTGTGGTTGTGGAGGGCGGTGGTTGTGGAGGGCTGTGGTTGTGGAGGGCGGTGGTTGTGGAGGGCGGTGGTTCCGGAGGGCGGGGGTTGTGGAGGGCTGTGGTTGTGGAGGGCTGTGGTTGTGGAGGGCGGTGGTTGTGGAGGGCGGTGGTTGTGGAGGGCTGTGGTTGTGGAGGGCGGTGGTTGTGGAGGGCGGTGGTTGTGCAGGGCGGTGATTGTGGAGGGCGGTGGTTGTGGAGGGCGGTGGTTGTGGAGGGCGATGGTTGTGGAGGGCGATGGTTGTGGAGGGCGGTGGTTGTGGAGGGCTGTGGTTGTGGAGGGCGGTGCTTGTGCAGGGCTGAGGCTGTGGAGGGCTGTGGTTGCGGAGGGCGGTGGCTGTGGAGGGCGGTGGTTGTGGAGGGCTGTGGTTGTGGAGGGCGGTGGTTGTGGAGGGCTGTGGTTGTGGAGGGCGGTGGTTGTGGAGGGCGGTGGTTGTGGAGGGCTGTGGTTGTGGAGGGCGGTGGTTGTGGAGGGCGTGGTTGTGGAGGGCGGTGGTTGTGGAGGGCGGTGGTTGTGGAGGGCTGTGGTCGTGGAGGGCGGTGGTTGTGGAGGGCTGTGGTTGTGGAGGGCTGTGGTTGTGGAGGGCTGTGGTTGTGGAGGGCTGTGGTTGTGGAGGGCGGTGGTTGTGGAGGGCGGTGGTTGTGGAGGGCGGTGGCTGTGGAGGGCGGTGGTTGTGGAGGGCTGTGGTTGTGGAGGGCCGTGGTTGTGGCGGGCGGTGGTTGTGGAGGGCGGTGGTTGTGGAGGGCGGTGGTTGTGGAGGGCGGTGGTTGTGGAGGGCTGTGGTTGTGGAGGGCTGTGGTTGTGGAGGGCCGTTGTTTGTGGAGGGCTGTGGTTGTGCAGGGCGGTGGTTTTGGAGGGCTGTGGTTGTGGAGGGCTGTGGTTGTGGAGGGCGGTGGTTGTGGAGGGCTGTGGTTGTGGAGGGCTGTGGTTGTGGAGGGCTGTGGTTGTGGAGGGCGGTGGTTGTGGAGGGCTGTGGTTGTGGAGGGCGGTGGTTGTGGAGGGCTGTGGTTGTGGAGGGCGGTGGTTGTGGAGGTGGGTGATTGTGGAGGGCGGTGGTTGTGGAGGGCGGTGATTGTGGAGGGCGGTGGTTGTGGAGGGCGGTGGTTGTGGAGGGCGGTGGTTGTGGAGGCGGAGGGCTGTGGTTGTGGAGGGCGGTGGTTGTGGAGGGCTGTGGTTGTGGAGGGCTGTGGTTGTGGAGGGCTGTGCAGGGCGGTGGTTGTGGAGGGCTGTGGTTGTGGAGGGCTGTGGTTGTGGAGGGCGGTGGTTGTGGAGGGCTGTGGTTGTGGAGGGCGGTGATTGTGGAGGGCGGTGGTTGTGGAGGGCTGTGGTTGTGGAGGGCTGTGGTTGTGGAGGGCGGTGGTTGTGGAGGGCGGTGGTTGTGGAGGGCGGTGGTTGTGGAGGCGGAGGGCTGTGGTTGTGGAGGGCGGTGGTTGTGGAGGGCTGTGGTTGTGGAGGGCTGTGGTTGTGGAGGGCTGTGCAGGGCGGTGGTTGTGGAGGGCTGTGGTTGTGGAGGGCTGTGGTTGTGGAGGGCGGTGGTTGTGGAGGGCTGTGGTTGTGGAGGGCGGTGATTGTGGAGGGCGGTGGTTGTGGAGGGCTGTGGTTGTGGAGGGCGGTGGTTGTGGAGGGCGGTGGTTGTGGAGGGCTGTGGTTGTGGAGGGCGGTGGTTGTGGAGGGCTGTGGTTGTGGAGGGCGGTGGTTGTGGAGGGCGGTGGTTGTGGAGGGCTGTGGTTGTGGAGGGCTGTGGTTGTGGAGGGCGGTGGTTGTGGAGGGCGGTGGTTGTGGAGGTGGGTGATTGTGGAGGGCGGTGCTTGTGGAGGGCGGTGATTGTGGAGGGCGGTGGTTGTGGAGGGCGGTGGTTGTGGAGGGCGGTGGTTGTGGAGGGCGGTGGTTGTGGAGGGCGGTGGTTGTGGAGGGCGGTGGTTGTGCAGGGCTGAGGCTGTGGAGGGCTGTGGTTGCGGAGGGCGGTGGTTGTGGAGGGCGGTGGCTGTTGTGGGCGGTGGTTGTGGAGGGCTGTGGTTGTGGAGGGCTGTGGTTGTGGAGGGCGGTGGTTGTGGAGGGCGTGGTTGTGGAGGGCTGTGGTTGTGGAGGGCTGTGGTTGTGGAGGGCTGTGGTTGCGGAGGGCTGTGGTTGTGGAGGGCTGTGGTTGTGGAGGGCGGTGGTTGTGCAGGGCTGAGGCTGTGGAGGGCTGTGGTTGTGGAGGGCGGTGGTTGTGGAGGGCGGTGGCTGTGGAGGGCTGTGGTTGTGGAGGGCAGTGGTTGTGGAGGGCTGTGGTTGTGGAGGGCTGTGGTTGTGGAGGGCGATGGTTGTGGAGGGCGGTGGTTGTGGAGGGCGGTGGTTGTGGAGGACGGTGCTTGTGGAGGGCGGTGGTTGTGGAGGGCGTTGGTTGTGGAGGGCGGTGGTTGTGGAGGGCTGTGGTTGTGGAGGGCTGTGGTTGTGGAGGGCTGTGGTTGTGGAGGGCTGTGGTTGTGGAGGGCGGTGGTTGTGGAGGGCTGTGGTTGTGGAGGGCGGTGGTTGTGGAGGGCTGTGGTTGTGGAGGGCGGTGGTTGTGGAGGGCGGTGGTTGTGGAGGGCGGTGGTTGTGGAGGGCGTGGTTGTGGAGGGCGGTGGTTGTGGAGGGCGGTGGTTGTGGAGGGCGGTGGTTGTGGAGGGCGGTGGCTGTGGAGGGTTGTGGTTGTGGAGGGCGGTGGTTGTGGAGGGCTGTGGTTGTGGAGGGCTGTGGTTGTGGAGGGCTGTGCAGGGCGGTGGTTGTGGAGGGCTGTGGTTGTGGAGGGCTGTGGTTGTGGAGGGCGGTGGTTGTGGAGGGCTGTGGTTGTGGAGGGCGGTGATTGTGGAGGGCGGTGGTTGTGGAGGGCTGTGGTTGTGGAGGGCTGTGGTTGTGGAGGGCGGTGGTTGTGGAGGGCGGTGGTTGTGGAGGGCGGTGGTTGTGGAGGCGGAGGGCTGTGGTTGTGGAGGGCGGTGGTTGTGGAGGGCTGTGGTTGTGGAGGGCTGTGGTTGTGGAGGGCTGTGCAGGGCGGTGGTTGTGGAGGGCTGTGGTTGTGGAGGGCTGTGGTTGTGGAGGGCGGTGGTTGTGGAGGGCTGTGGTTGTGGAGGGCGGTGATTGTGGAGGGCGGTGGTTGTGGAGGGCTGTGGTTGTGGAGGGCGGTGGTTGTGGAGGGCGGTGGTTGTGGAGGGCTGTGGTTGTGGAGGGCGGTGGTTGTGGAGGGCTGTGGTTGTGGAGGGCGGTGGTTGTGGAGGGCGGTGGTTGTGGAGGGCTGTGGTTGTGGAGGGCTGTGGTTGTGGAGGGCGGTGGTTGTGGAGGGCGGTGGTTGTGGAGGTGGGTGATTGTGGAGGGCTGTGGTTGTGGAGGGCTGTGGTTGTGGAGGGCTGTGGTTGTGGAGGGCTGTAGTTGTGGAGGGCGGTGGTTGTGGAGGGCTGTGGTTGTGGAGGGCGGTGGTTGTGGAGGGCTGTGGTTGTGGAGGGCGGTGGTTGTCGAGGGCGGTGGTTGTGGAGGGCGGTGGTTGTGGAGGGCGTGGTTTTGGAGGGCGGTGGTTGTGGAGGGCTGTGGTTGTGGAGGCCTGTGGTTGCGGAGGGCTGTGGTTGTGGAGGGCTGTGGTTGTGGAGGGCTGTGGTTGTGGAGGGCTGTGGTTTTGGAGGGCTGTGGTTGTGGAGGGCGGTGGTTGTGGAGGGCGGTGGTTGTGGAGGGCTGTGGTTGTGGAGGGCTGTGGTTGTGGAGGGCGGTGGTTGTGGAGGGCGCTGGTTGTGGAGGGCGGTGGTTGTGGAGGGCTGTGGTTCCTGAGGGCTGTGGTTGTGGAGGGCTGTGGTTGTGGAGGGCGGTGGTTGTGGAGGGCTGTGGTTGTGGAGGGCTGTGGTTGTGGAGGGCGGTGGTTGTGGAGGGCTGTGGTTGTGGAGGGCTGTGGTTGTGGAGGGCGGTGGTTGTGGAGGGCTGTGGTTGTGGAGGGCGGTGGTTGTGGAGGGCGGTGGTTGTGGAGGGCGGTGGTTGTGGAGGGCTGTGGTTGTGGAGGGCTGTGGTTGTGGAGGGCTGTGGTTGTGGAGGGTGGTGGTTGTGGAGGGCTGTGGTTGTGGAGGGCGGTGGTTGTGGAGGGCTGTGGTTGTGGAGGGCTGTGGTTGTGGAGGGCTGTGGTTGTGGAGGGCTGTGGTTGTGGAGGGCGGTGGTTGTGGAGGGCTGTGGTTGTGGAGGGCTGTGGTCGTGAGGGCTGTGGTTGTGGAGGGCTGTGGTTGTGGAGGGCGGTGGTTGTGGAGGGCTGTGGTTGTGGAGGGCTGTGGTTGTGGAGGGCGGTGGTTGTGGAGGGCTGTGGAGGGCTGTGGTTGTGGAGGGCGGTGGTTGTGGAGGGCTGTGGTTGTGGAGGGCTGTGGTTGTGGAGGCCTGTGGTTGTGGAGGGCGGTGGTTGTGGAGTGCTGTGGTTGTGGAGGGCTGTGGTTGTGGAGGGCTGTGGTTGTGGAGGCCTGTGGTTGTGGAGGGCTGTGGTTGTGGAGGGCTGTGGTTGTGGAGGGCGGTGGTTGTGGAGGGCTGTGGAGGGCTGTGGTTGTGGAGGGCGGTGGTTGTGGAGGGCTGTGGTTGTGGAGGGCTGTGGTTGTGGAGGCCTGTGGTTGTGGAGGGCGGTGGTTGTGGAGTGCTGCGGTTGTGCAGGGCTGTGGTTGTGGAGGGCTGTGGTTGTGGAGGCCTGTGGTTTTGGAGGGCTGTGGAGGGCGGTGGTTGTGGAGGGCTGTGGTTGTGGAGGGCGGTGGTTGTGGAGGGCTGTGGTTGTGGAGGGCTGTGGTTGTGGAGGGCTGTGGTTGTGGAGGGCGGTGGTTGTGGAGGGCTGTGGTTGTGGAGGGCTGTGGTTGTGGAGGGCTGTGGTTGTGAGGGCTGTGGTTGTGGAGGGCTGTGGTTGTGGAGGGCGGTGGTTGTGGAGGGCTGTGTTTGTGGAGGGCTGTGGTTGTGGAGGGCGGTGGTTGTGGTGGGCTGTGGTTGTGGAGGGCCGTGGTTGTGGAGGGCTGTGGTTGTGGAGGGCTGTGGTTGTGGAGGGCGGTGGTTGTGGAGGGCTGTGGTTGTGGAGGGCTGTGGTTGTGGAGGGCGGTGGTTGTGGAGGGCTGTGGTTGTGGAGGGCTGTGGTTGTGGAGGGCTGTGGTTGTGGAGGGCGGTGGTTGTGGAGGGCGGTGGTTGTGGAGGGCGGTGGTTGTGGAGGGCTGTGGTTGTGGAGGGCTGTGGTTGTGGAGGGCGGTGGTTGTGGAGGGCGGTGGTTGTGGAGGGCGGTGGTTGTGGAGGGCGGTGGTTGTGGAGGGCTGTGGTTGTGGAGGGCTGTGGTTGTGGAGGGCTGTGGTTGTGGAGGGCGGTGGTTGTGGAGGGCTGTGGTTGTGGAGGGCTGTGGTTGTGGAGGGCGGTGGTTGTGGAGGGCTGTGGTTGTGGAGGGCTGTGGTTGTGGAGGGCGGTGGTTGTGGAGGGCGGTGGTTGTGGAGGGCGGTGGTTGTGGAGGGCGGTGGTTGTGGAGGGCTGTGGTTGTGGAGGGCTGTGGTTGTGGAGGGCGGTGTTTGTGGAGGGCGGTGGTTGTGGAGGGCTGTGGTTGTGGAGGGCGGTGGTTGTGGAGGGCGGTGGTTGTGGAGGGCGGTGGTTGTGGAGGGCGGTGGTTGTGGAGGGCTGTGGTTGTGGAGGGCTGTGGTTGTGGAGGGCTGTGGTTGTGGAGGGCGGTGGTTGTGGAGGGCTGTGGTTGTGGAGGGCTGTGGTTGTGGAGGGCGGTGGTTGTGGAGAGCTGTGGTTGTGGAGGGCTGTGGAGGGCGGTGGTTGTGGAGGGCTGTGGTTGTGGAGGGCGGTGGTTGTGGAGGGCTGTGGTTGTGGAGGGCTGTGGTTGTGGAGGGCGGTGGTTGTGGAGGGCGGTGGTTGTGGAGGGCGGTGGTTGTGGAGGGCTGTGGTTGTGGAGGGCTGTGGTTGTGGAGGGCGGTGGTTGTGAAGGGCGGTGGTTGTGGAGCGCTGTGGTTGTGGAGGGCTGTGGTTATGGAGGGCGGTGGTTGTGAAGGGCGGTGGTTGTGGAGGGCGGCGGTTGTGGAGGGCTGTGGTTGTGGAGGGCGGTGGTTGTGGAGGGCTGTGGTTGTGGAGGGCTGTGGTCGTGGAGGGCTGTGGTTGTGGAGGGCGATGGTTGTGGAGGGCGGTGGTTGTGGAGGGCGGTGGTTGTGGAGGGCGGTGGTTGTGGAGGGCTGTGGTTGTGGAGGGCTGTGGTTGTGGAGGGCGATGGTTGTGGAGGGCGGTGGTTGTGGAGGGCGGTGGTTGTGGAGGACGGTGCTTGTGGAGGGCGGTGGTTGTGGAGGGCGTTGGTTGTGGAGGGCGGTGGTTGTGGAGGGCTGTGGTTGTGGAGGGCTGTGGTTGTGGAGGGCTGTGGTTGTGGAGGGCTGTGGTTGTGGAGGGCGGTGGTTGTGGAGGGCTGTGGTTGTGGAGGGCGGTGGTTGTGGAGGGCTGTGGTTGTGGAGGGCGGTGGTTGTGGAGGGCGGTGGTTGTGGAGGGCGGTGGTTGTGGAGGGCGTGGTTGTGGAGGGCGGTGGTTGTGGAGGGCGGTGGTTGTGGAGGGCGGTGGTTGTGGAGGGCGGTGGCTGTGGAGGGTTGTGGTTGTGGAGGGCGGTGGTTGTGGAGGGCTGTGGTTGTGGAGGGCTGTGGTTGTGGAGGGCTGTGCAGGGCGGTGGTTGTGGAGGGCTGTGGTTGTGGAGGGCTGTGGTTGTGGAGGGCGGTGGTTGTGGAGGGCTGTGGTTGTGGAGGGCGGTGATTGTGGAGGGCGGTGGTTGTGGAGGGCTGTGGTTGTGGAGGGCTGTGGTTGTGGAGGGCGGTGGTTGTGGAGGGCGGTGGTTGTGGAGGGCGGTGGTTGTGGAGGCGGAGGGCTGTGGTTGTGGAGGGCGGTGGTTGTGGAGGGCTGTGGTTGTGGAGGGCTGTGGTTGTGGAGGGCTGTGCAGGGCGGTGGTTGTGGAGGGCTGTGGTTGTGGAGGGCTGTGGTTGTGGAGGGCGGTGGTTGTGGAGGGCTGTGGTTGTGGAGGGCGGTGATTGTGGAGGGCGGTGGTTGTGGAGGGCTGTGGTTGTGGAGGGCGGTGGTTGTGGAGGGCGGTGGTTGTGGAGGGCTGTGGTTGTGGAGGGCGGTGGTTGTGGAGGGCTGTGGTTGTGGAGGGCGGTGGTTGTGGAGGGCGGTGGTTGTGGAGGGCTGTGGTTGTGGAGGGCTGTGGTTGTGGAGGGCGGTGGTTGTGGAGGGCGGTGGTTGTGGAGGTGGGTGATTGTGGAGGGCTGTGGTTGTGGAGGGCTGTGGTTGTGGAGGGCTGTGGTTGTGGAGGGCTGTAGTTGTGGAGGGCGGTGGTTGTGGAGGGCTGTGGTTGTGGAGGGCGGTGGTTGTGGAGGGCTGTGGTTGTGGAGGGCGGTGGTTGTCGAGGGCGGTGGTTGTGGAGGGCGGTGGTTGTGGAGGGCGTGGTTTTGGAGGGCGGTGGTTGTGGAGGGCTGTGGTTGTGGAGGCCTGTGGTTGCGGAGGGCTGTGGTTGTGGAGGGCTGTGGTTGTGGAGGGCTGTGGTTGTGGAGGGCTGTGGTTGTGGAGGGCTGTGGTTGTGGAGGGCGGTGGTTGTGGAGGGCGGTGGTTGTGGAGGGCTGTGGTTGTGGAGGGCTGTGGTTGTGGAGGGCGGTGGTTGTGGAGGGCGCTGGTTGTGGAGGGCGGTGGTTGTGGAGGGCTGTGGTTCTGGAGGGCTGTGGTTGTGGAGGGCTGTGGTTGTGGAGGGCGGTGGTTGTGGAGGGCTGTGGTTGTGGAGGGCTGTGGTTGTGGAGGGCGGTGGTTGTGGAGGGCTGTGGTTGTGGAGGGCTGTGGTTGTGGAGGGCGGTGGTTGTGGAGGGCTGTGGTTGTGGAGGGCGGTGGTTGTGGAGGGCGGTGGTTGTGGAGGGCGGTGGTTGTGGAGGGCTGTGGTTGTGGAGGGCTGTGGTTGTGGAGGGCTGTGGTTGTGGAGGGTGGTGGTTGTGGAGGGCTGTGGTTGTGGAGGGCGGTGGTTGTGGAGGGCTGTGGTTGTGGAGGGCTGTGGTTGTGGAGGGCTGTGGTTGTGGAGGGCTGTGGTTGTGGAGGGCGGTGGTTGTGGAGGGCTGTGGTTGTGGAGGGCTGTGGTCGTGAGGGCTGTGGTTGTGGAGGGCTGTGGTTGTGGAGGGCGGTGGTTGTGGAGGGCGGTGGTTGTGGAGGGCTGTGGTTGTGGAGGGCTGTGGTTGTGGAGGGCGCTGGTTGTGGAGGGCGGTGGTTGTGGAGGGCTGTGGTTGTGGAGGGCGGTGGTTGTGGAGGGCTGTGGAGGGCTGTGGTTGTGGAGGGCGGTGGTTGTGGAGGGCTGTGGTTGTGGAGGGCTGTGGTTGTGGAGGCCTGTGGTTGTGGAGGGCGGTGGTTGTGGAGTGCTGTGGTTGTGGAGGGCTGTGGTTGTGGAGGGCTGTGGTTGTGGAGGCCTGTGGTTTTGGAGGGCTGTGGAGGGCGGTGGTTGTGGAGGGCTGTGGTTGTGGAGGGCGGTGGTTGTGGAGGGCTGTGGTTGTGGAGGGCTGTGGTTGTGGAGGGCTGTGGTTGTGGAGGGCGGTGGTTGTGGAGGGCTGTGGTTGTGGAGGGCTGTGGTTGTGGAGGGCTGTGGTTGTGAGGGCTGTGGTTGTGGAGGGCTGTGGTTGTGGAGGGCGGTGGTTGTGGAGGGCTGTGTTTGTGGAGGGCTGTGGTTGTGGAGGGCGGTGGTTGTGGTGGGCTGTGGTTGTGGAGGGCCGTGGTTGTGGAGGGCTGTGGTTGTGGAGGGCTGTGGTTGTGGAGGGCGGTGGTTGTGGAGGGCTGTGGTTGTGGAGGGCTGTGGTTGTGGAGGGCGGTGGTTGTGGAGGGCTGTGGTTGTGGAGGGCTGTGGTTGTGGAGGGCTGTGGTTGTGGAGGGCGGTGGTTGTGGAGGGCGGTGGTTGTGGAGGGCGGTGGTTGTGGAGGGCTGTGGTTGTGGAGGGCTGTGGTTGTGGAGGGCGGTGGTTGTGGAGGGCGGTGGTTGTGGAGGGCGGTGGTTGTGGAGGGCGGTGGTTGTGGAGGGCTGTGGTTGTGGAGGGCTGTGGTTGTGGAGGGCTGTGGTTGTGGAGGGCGGTGGTTGTGGAGGGCGGTGGTTGTGGAGGGCTGTGGTTGTGGAGGGCGGTGGTTGTGGAGGGCTGTGGTTGTGGAGGGCTGTGGTTGTGGAGGGCGGTGGTTGTGGAGGGCGGTGGTTGTGGAGGGCGGTGGTTGTGGAGGGCGGTGGTTGTGGAGGGCTGTGGTTGTGGAGGGCTGTGGTTGTGGAGGGCGGTGTTTGTGGAGGGCGGTGGTTGTGGAGGGCTGTGGTTGTGGAGGGCGGTGGTTGTGGAGGGCGGTGGTTGTGGAGGGCGGTGGTTGTGGAGGGCGGTGGTTGTGGAGGGCTGTGGTTGTGGAGGGCTGTGGTTGTGGAGGGCTGTGGTTGTGGAGGGCGGTGGTTGTGGAGGGCTGTGGTTGTGGAGGGCTGTGGTTGTGGAGGGCGGTGGTTGTGGAGAGCTGTGGTTGTGGAGGGCTGTGGAGGGCGGTGGTTGTGGAGGGCTGTGGTTGTGGAGGGCGGTGGTTGTGGAGGGCTGTGGTTGTGGAGGGCTGTGGTTGTGGAGGGCGGTGGTTGTGGAGGGCTGTGGTTGTGGAGGGCGGTGGTTGTGGAGGGCTGTGGTTGTGGAGGGCTGTGGTTGTGGAGGGCGGTGGTTGTGAAGGGCGGTGGTTGTGGAGCGCTGTGGTTGTGGAGGGCTGTGGTTATGGAGGGCGGTGGTTGTGAAGGGCGGTGGTTGTGGAGGGCGGCGGTTGTGGAGGGCTGTGGTTGTGGAGGGCGGTGGTTGTGGAGGGCTGTGGTTGTGGAGGGCTGTGGTTGTGGAGGGCTGTGGTTGTGGAGGGCTGTGGTTGTGGAGGGCGGTGGTTGTGGAGGGCTGTGGTTGTGGAGGGCTGTGGTTGTGGAGGGCGGTGGTTGTGGAGGGCTGTGGTTGTGGAGGGCGGTGGTTGTGGAGGGCGGTGGTTGTGGAGGGCTGTGGTTGTGGAGGGCGGTGGTTGTGGAGGGCGGTGGTTGTGGAGGGCGGTGGTTGTGGAGGGCTGTGGTTGTGGAGGGCTGTGGTTGTGGAGGGCTGTGGTTGTGGAGGGCGGTGGTTGTGGAGGGCTGTGGTTGTGGAGGGCTGTGGTTGTGGAGGGCGGTGGTTGTGGAGGGCGGTGGTTGTGGAGGGCTGTGGTTGTGGAGGGCGGTGGTTGTGGAGGGCGGTGGTTGTGGAGGGCTGTGGTTGTGGAGGGCTGTGGTTGTGAGGGCTGTGGTTGTGGAGAGCTGTGGTTGTGGAGGGCGGTGGTTGTGGAGGGCTGTGGTTGTGGAGGGCTGTGGTTGTGGAGGGCTGTGGTTGTGGAGGCCTGTGGTTGTGGAGGGCTGTGGTTGTGGAGGGCTGTGGTTGTGGAGGGCTGTGGTTGTGGAGGGCGGTGGTTGTGGAGGGCTGTGGTTGTGGAGGGCTGTGGTTGTGGAGGGCGGTGGTTGTGGAGGGCGGTGGTTGTGGAGGGCTGTGGTTGTGGAGGGCGGTGGTTGTGGAGGGCTGTGTTTGTGGAGGGCGGTGGTTGTGGAGGGCTGTGGTTGTGGAGGGCTGTGGTTGTGAGGGGCTGTGGTTCCGGAGGGCGGTGGTTTTGGAGGGCGGTGGTTGTGGAGGGCGGTGGTTGTGGAGGGCTGTGGTTGTGGAGGCCTGTGGTTGTGGAGGGCTGTGGTTGTGGAGGGCGGTGGTTGTGGAGGGCGGTGGTTGTGGAGGGCGGTGGTTGTGGAGGGCGGTGGTTGCGGAGGGCGGTGGTTGTGGAGGGCTGTGGAGGGCGGTGGTTGTGGAGGGCTGTGGTTGTGGAGGGCTGTGGTTGTGGAGGGCTGTGGTTGTGGAGGGCTGTGGTTGTGGAGGGCGGTGGTTGTGGAGGGCGGTGGTTGTGGAGGGCGGTGGTTGTGGAGGGCGGTGGTTGTGGAGGGCATTGGTTGTGGAGGGCTGTGGTTGTGGAGGGCGGTGGTTGTGGAGGGCGGTGGTTGTGGAGGGCTGTGGTTGTGGAGGGCGGTGGTTGTGGAGGGCGGTGGTTGTGGAGGGCTGTGGTTGTGGAGGGCTGTGGTTGTGGAGGGCGGTGGTTGTGGAGGGCTGTGGTTGTGGAGGGCTGTGGTTGTGGAGGGCTGTGGTTGTGGAGGGCGGTGGTTGTGGAGGGCTGTGGTTGTGAATGCCTGGCGACCGGCAAGACATGTCGGGGATTGTGGCCCCGCAAGAATATGAGCTGCCTCCATAAAGCCGACGATTAATTTTGGTGCCCCAAGATGTTCGTGACGGATTTCCTCTTCTTGACGGCTGATTGCCATCCTCTGTCAAGCCATGCCACGTGGCGCCCCCCTGAGTGACCCACCGACGCCATGCACCGGCTGTCACCAGGTCTTCGAGGACATGAAGTACCGCGGGGTAACGCCCACCGTCGTCACATACAATACGCTGATCGCGGCGTTCGTCCAAGGGAAGCAGTACCTCAGAGCGCAGCGCGTGTTTGAGGACATGCAGGCGCTGGGCTGCAGGCCCACAGTGGTCACCTACACGACCATCATTTTCGGGCTGGCCAAGGCGCGGCTCTGGGAGCGTGCCTGGGAGCTGCTGGCGGACATGGAATCGGCCGGGGTGCGGCCCAACGTGCTCACGTACATCACGCTGATGCACGCGTACCAGGCAGAGGGGATGTGGAGCCGTGCCATTCAGGTGCATTGCCTGTTGGCGCAGGTGCAGGGCCCGTGCGCGTACCAATTGTGCATGGTCCACCCCTCATTTGTGTTGCTGGGTGGGCAGGTATTGCTTTTGTCTTTGAGGTCGGTGATGGATTTGAGAATAAAAGAGAGCTCTGACTTCCTGCACAAATGCAAAGTGTCTTGGCACGAACGTCAAGCGTTGCTGCACCAATCGGAAGTGTTGCCGCAGCAATATGAAGTGTCCCTTCATCAATGCAAAGTATTCCCGTACAAAGGCAAACGCATGCTTGCACACACATTGTTGTGCTTCGTTTCAAATGCCAGGCTTCGGTTGCACCAAATGAAACCAATTTGGGCACCACGGAAAATGACAGAACACCACGGAAAGTTATGGGCCAGCGGGGAAATATCTTGGGGCCCGGTACCACGGCAAACCCTTATTGTGGTCTGAATCACAGACCCTGTTTGATGAACGATTCGAAAGCGGCAGATTTCAAATCGGCCCCAAATCGCGAGGCTGGTCGCGCCTGCTGACATTGAGCCCCCCAAAAGGGGCGATCAGGGCCCAAAAGACTGCCTCTTCGAAATCAAGCCGCCTTCGAAGACCGTTGAACTGGGTGGCGGTGGAAGGTTCGGGCAGATCCTGAACGTTTGGTCAACATTCGCCTGCAAAGAAGGCCATGGGGAACGAAGTGTCATGATTCACCCCCGAGTCAGAGATTGGACCGCCGCAACGCCCGGCACAAGGGGGTGGGGGGGTGGCACAAGGGGGGGGGGGGGGGGGCGTGTTGCCCTGCGTTGCCCGTTTGTGATGCTGAGTTGGGGTTGTTCATTTGATGTGTGAAGTGTGTCGTGTCCACTCAATTGCGCCGCTGCACTGTGCCTTGACGGTTCCCCGAGTGCCCCGGCCCGATCCGACTTGCCCCCCCCCCCCCCCCCTCCCCATCCGCTGGGACTGGGCCCTGCAATGGGCGATGCCAGGGGTCCTCCGGAGGTCTGATGGTAGTGCCTCACTCAAGGTCTGTTTGACCCTGGACCCCCTCACAAGACCTCTGTGCACTCTGGTGCGGCGTTCAGAGTCTGCCTGTCCAGTGCACTGAGACGCCTGGGCATTGGGGGGGGGGGGGCAGTGGTACAGGGGCTCGCGCAGCTTTGGTGATGGCTTTGGGATCTCTCGAGGTCTTGTTTTGAGTGAGCGAGACAAAGCCGGACACTTCCTCGATTACCTTGTCCACGTGCTCTTGCACTGTGTGAGGGAGACGGGTTGCACTGTGTGAGGGGGGGCGGTGCTCTTGCACTGTGTGAGGGGGGCGGTGCTCTTGCACTGTGTGAGGGGGGCGGTGCTCTTGCACTGTGTGAGGGGGGCGGGTTGCACTGTGTGAGGGGGGCGGGTTGCACTGTGTGAGGGGGGCGGGTTGCACTGTGTGAGGGGGGCGGTGCTCTTGCACTGTGTGAGGGGGGCGGTGCTCTTGCACTGTCTGAGGGGGGCGGGTTGCACTGTGTGAGGGGGGCGGGTTGCACTGTGTGAGGGGGGCGGTGCTCTTGCACTGTGTGAGGGGGGCGGTGCTCTTGCACTGTCTGAGGGAGGCGGGTTGCACTGTGTGAGGGGGGCGGGTTGCACTGTGTGAGGGGGGCGGGTTGCACTGTGTGAGGGGGGCGGTGCTCTTGCACTGTGTGAGGGGGGCGGTGCTCTTGCACTGTCTGAGGGGGGCGGGTTGCACTGTTTGAGGGGGGCGGGTTGCACTGTGTGAGGGGGGCGGGTTGCACTGTGTGAGGGGGGGCGGTGCTCTTGCACTGTGTGAGGGGGGCGGTGCTCTTGCACTGTGTGAGGGGGGCGGGTTGCACTGTGTGAGGGGGGCGGGTTGCACTGTGTGAGGGGGGCGGGTTGCACTGTGTGAGGGGGGCGGGTTGCACTGTGTGAGGGGGGGCGGTGCTCTTGCACTGTGTGAGGGGGGCGGTGCTCATGCACTGTGTGAGGGGGGCGGGTTGCACTGTGTGAGGGGGGCGGGTTGCACTGTGTGAGGGGGGCGGGTTGCACTGTGTGAGGGGGGCGGGTTGCACTGTGTGAGTGGGGCGGGTTGCACTGTGTGAGGGGGGCGGGTTGCACTGTGTGAGGGGGGCGGGTTGCACTGTGTGAGGGGGGCGGGTTGCACTGTGTGAGGGGGGCGGGTTGCACTGTGTGAGTGGGGCGGGTTGCACTGTGTGAGGGGGGCGGCGCTCTTGCACTGTGTGAGGGGGGCGGTGCTCTTGCACTGTGTGAGGGGGGCGGGTTGCACTGTGTGAGGGGGGCGGGTTGCACTGTGTGAGGGGGGCGGGTTGCACTGTGTGAGGGGGCGGTGCTCTTGCACTGTGTGAGGGGGGCGGTGCTCTTGCACTGTGTGAGGGGGGCGGGTTGCACTGTGTGAGGGGGGCGGGTTGCACTGTGTGAGTGGGGCGGGTTGCACTGTGTGAGGGGGGGCGGTGCTCTTGCACTGTGTGAGGGGGGCGGTGCTCTTGCACTGTGTGAGGGGGGCGGGTTGCACTGTGTGAGGGGGGCGGGTTGCACTGTGTGAGGGGGGCGGATTGCACTGTGTGAGGGGGCGGTGCTCTTGCACTGTGTGAGGGGGGCGGTGCTCTTGCACTGTGTGGGGGGGGCGGGTTGCACTGTGTGAGGGGGGCGGGTTGCACTGTGTGAGGGGGGCGGGTTGCACTGTGTGAGGGGGGCGGGTTGCACTGTCTGAGGGGGGCGGGTTGCACTGTGTGAGGGGGGGCGGGTTGCACTGTGTGAGGGGGGGCGGTGCTCTTGCACTGTGTGAGGGGGGCGGTGCTCTTGCACTGTGTGAGGGGGGCGGTGCTCTTGCACTGTGTGTGGGGGGCGGTGCTCTTGCACTGTCTGAGGGGGGCGGGTTGCACTGTGTGAGGGGGGCGGGTTGCACTGTGTGAGGGGGGCGGGTTGCACTGTGTGAGGGGGGCGGGTTGCACTGTGTGAGGGGGGCGGGTTGCACTGTGTGAGGGGGGCGGGTTGCACTGTGTGAGGGGGGCGGGTTGCACTGTGTGAGGGAGGCGGGTTGCACTGTGTGAGGGGGGGCGGTGCTCTTGCACTGTGTGAGGGGGGCGGTGCTCTTGCACTGTGTGAGGGGGGCGGGTTGCACTGTGTGAGGGGGGCGGGTTGCACTGTGTGAGGGGGGCGGGTTGCACTGTGTGAGGGGGGCGGGTTGCACTGTGTGAGGGGGGGCGGTGCTCTTGCACTGTGTGAGGGGGGCGGTGCTCTTGCACTGTGTGAGGGGGGCGGGTTGCACTGTGTGAGGGGGGCGGGTTGCACTGTGTGAGGGGGGCGGGTTGCACTGTGTGAGGGGGGCGGGTTGCACTGTGTGAGTGGGGCGGGTTGCACTGTGTGAGGGGGGCGGCGCTCTTGCACTGTGTGAGGGGGGCGGTGCTCTTGCACTGTGTGAGGGGGGCGGGTTGCACTGTGTGAGGGGGGCGGGTTGCACTGTGTGAGGGGGGCGGGTTGCACTGTGTGAGGGGGCGGTGCTCTTGCACTGTGTGAGGGGGGCGGTGCTCTTGCACTGTGTGAGGGGGGCGGGTTGCACTGTGTGAGGGGGGCGGGTTGCACTGTGTGAGTGGGGCGGGTTGCACTGTGTGAGGGGGGGCGGTGCTCTTGCACTGTGTGAGGGGGGCGGTGCTCTTGCACTGTGTGAGGGGGGCGGGTTGCACTGTGTGAGGGGGGCGGGTTGCACTGTGTGAGGGGGGCGGATTGCACTGTGTGAGGGGGCGGTGCTCTTGCACTGTGTGAGGGGGGCGGTGCTCTTGCACTGTGTGGGGGGGGCGGGTTGCACTGTGTGAGGGGGGCGGGTTGCACTGTGTGAGGGGGGCGGGTTGCACTGTGTGAGGGGGGCGGGTTGCACTGTGTGAGGGGGGCGGGTTGCACTGTGTGAGGGGGGCGGGTTGCACTGTGTGAGGGAGGCGGGTTGCACTGTGTGAGGGGGGGCGGGTTGCACTGTGTGAGGGGGGGCGGTGCTCTTGCACTGTGTGAGGGGGGCGGTGCTCTTGCACTGTGTGAGGGGGGCGGTGCTCTTGCACTGTGTGTGGGGGGCGGTGCTCTTGCACTGTCTGAGGGGGGCGGGTTGCACTGTGTGAGGGGGGCGGGTTGCACTGTGTGAGGGGGGCGGGTTGCACTGTGTGAGGGGGGCGGGTTGCACTGTGTGAGGGGGGCGGGTTGCACTGTGTGAGGGGGGCGGGTTGCACTGTGTGAGGGGGGCGGGTTGCACTCTGTGAGGGAGGCGGGTTGCACTGTGTGAGGGGGGCGGGTTGCACTGTGTGAGGGGGGGCGGTGCTCTTGCACTGTGTGAGGGGCGCGGTGCTCTTGCACTGTGTGAGGGGGGCGGGTTGCACTGTGTGAGGGGGGGCGGGTTGCACTGTGTGAGGGAGGCGGGTTGCACTGTGTGAGGGGGGGCGGGTTGCACTGTGTGAGGGAGGCGGGTTGCACTGTGTGAGGGGGGGCGGGTTGCACTGTGTGAGGGGGGGCGGTGCTCTTGCACTGTGTGAGGGGGGCGGTGCTCTTGCACTGTGTGAGGGGGGCTGGTTGCACTGTGTGCGGGGGGCGGGTTGCATTGTGTGAGGGGGGCGGGTTGCACTGTGTGAGGGGGGCGGGTTGCACTGTGTGAGGGAGGCGGGTTGCACTGTGTGAGGGGGGCGGGTTGCACAGTGTGAGGGGGACGGGTTGCACTGTGTGAGGGAGGCGGGTTGCACTGTGTGAGGGGGGGCGGTGCTCTTGCACTGTGTGAGGGGGGCGGGTTGCACTGTGTGAGGGCGGGCGGTGCTCTTGCACTGTGTGAGGGGAGCGGGTTGCACTGTGTGAGGGGGGCGGGTTGCACTGTGTGAGGGGGGGCGGGTTGCACTGTGTGAGGGGGGCGGGTTGCACTGTGTGAGGGAGGCCGGTTGCACTGTGTGAGGGGGGCGGGTTGCACTGTGTGAGGGGGGCGGGTTGCACTGTGTGAGGGGGCGGTGCTCTTGCACTGTGTGAGGGGGGCGGTGCTCTTGCACTGTGTGAGGGGGGCGGGTTGCACTGTGTGAGGGGGGCGGGTTGCACTGTGTGAGTGGGGCGGGTTGCACTGTGTGAGGGGGGGCGGTGCTCTTGCACTGTGTGAGGGGGGCGGTGCTCTTGCACTGTGTGAGGGGGGCGGGTTGCACTGTGTGAGGGGGGCGGGTTGCACTGTGTGAGGGGGGCGGATTGCACTGTGTGAGGGGGCGGTGCTCTTGCACTGTGTGAGGGGGGCGGTGCTCTTGCACTGTGTGGGGGGGGCGGGTTGCACTGTGTGAGGGGGGCGGGTTGCACTGTGTGAGGGGGGCGGGTTGCACTGTGTGAGGGGGGCGGGTTGCACTGTGTGAGGGGGGCGGGTTGCACTGTGTGAGGGGGGCGGGTTGCACTGTGTGAGGGAGGCGGGTTGCACTGTGTGAGGGGGGGCGGGTTGCACTGTGTGAGGGGGGGCGGTGCTCTTGCACTGTGTGAGGGGGGCGGTGCTCTTGCACTGTGTGAGGGGGGCGGTGCTCTTGCACTGTGTGTGGGGGGCGGTGCTCTTGCACTGTCTGAGGGGGGCGGGTTGCACTGTGTGAGGGGGGCGGGTTGCACTGTGTGAGGGGGGCGGGTTGCACTGTGTGAGGGGGGCGGGTTGCACTGTGTGAGGGGGGCGGGTTGCACTGTGTGAGGGGGGCGGGTTGCACTGTGTGAGGGGGGCGGGTTGCACTCTGTGAGGGAGGCGGGTTGCACTGTGTGAGGGGGGCGGGTTGCACTGTGTGAGGGGGGGCGGTGCTCTTGCACTGTGTGAGGGGCGCGGTGCTCTTGCACTGTGTGAGGGGGGCGGGTTGCACTGTGTGAGGGGGGGCGGGTTGCACTGTGTGAGGGAGGCGGGTTGCACTGTGTGAGGGGGGGCGGGTTGCACTGTGTGAGGGAGGCGGGTTGCACTGTGTGAGGGGGGGCGGGTTGCACTGTGTGAGGGGGGGCGGTGCTCTTGCACTGTGTGAGGGGGGCGGTGCTCTTGCACTGTGTGAGGGGGGCTGGTTGCACTGTGTGCGGGGGGCGGGTTGCATTGTGTGAGGGGGGCGGGTTGCACTGTGTGAGGGGGGCGGGTTGCACTGTGTGAGGGAGGCGGGTTGCACTGTGTGAGGGGGGCGGGTTGCACAGTGTGAGGGGGACGGGTTGCACTGTGTGAGGGAGGCGGGTTGCACTGTGTGAGGGGGGGCGGTGCTCTTGCACTGTGTGAGGGGGGCGGGTTGCACTGTGTGAGGGCGGGCGGTGCTCTTGCACTGTGTGAGGGGAGCGGGTTGCACTGTGTGAGGGGGGCGGGTTGCACTGTGTGAGGGGGGGCGGGTTGCACTGTGTGAGGGGGGCGGGTTGCACTGTGTGAGGGAGGCCGGTTGCACTGTGTGAGGGGGGCGGGTTGCACTGTGTGAGGGGGGCGGGTTGCACTGTGTGAGGGAGGCGCGTTGCACTGTGTGAGGGGGGCGGGTTGCACTGTGTGAGGGGGGCGGGTTGCACTGTGTGAGGGGGGGCGGGTTGCACTGTGTGAGGGGGGTGGGTCGCACTGTGTGAGGGGGGGCGGTGCTCTTGCACTGTGTGAGGGGGGCGGGTTGCACTGTGTGAGGGAGGCGGGTTGCACTGTGTGAGGGGGGCGGGTTGCACTGTGTGAGGGGGGCGGGTTGCACTGTGTGAGGGAGGCGGGTTGCACTGTGTGAGGGGGGCGGGTTGCACAGTGTGAGGGGGACGGGTTGCACTGTGTGAGGGAGGCGGGTTGCACTGTGTGAGGGGGGGCGGTGCTCTTGCACTGTGTGAGGGGGGCGGGTTGCACTGTGTGAGGGCGGGCGGTGCTCTTGCACTGTGTGAGGGGAGCGGGTTGCACTGTGTGAGGGGGGCGGGTTGCACTGTGTGAGGGGGGGCGGGTTGCACTGTGTGAGGGGGGCGGGTTGCACTGTGTGAGGGAGGCCGGTTGCACTGTGTGAGGGGGGCGGGTTGCACTGTGTGAGGGGGGCGGGTTGCACTGTGTGAGGGAGGCGCGTTGCACTGTGTGAGGGGGGCGGGTTGCACTGTGTGAGGGGGGCGGGTTGCACTGTGTGAGGGGGGGCGGGTTGCACTGTGTGAGGGGGGTGGGTCGCACTGTGTGAGGGGGGGCGGTGCTCTTGCACTGTGTGAGGGGGGCGGGTTGCACTGTGTGAGGGAGGCGGGTTGCACTGTGTGAGGGGGGCGGGTTGCACTGTGTGAGGGGCGGCGGGTTGCACTGTGTGAGGGGGGGCGGTGCTCTTGCATTTTGTGAGGGGGGCGGGTTGCACTGTGTGAGGGGGGCGGGTTGCACTGTGTGAGGGGGGGCGGGTTGCACTGTGTGAGGGGGGGCGGTGCTCTTGCATTTTGTGAGGGGGGCGGGTTGCACTGTGTGAGGGGGGCGGGTTGCACTGTGTGAGGGGGGCGGTGCTCTTGCACAGTGTGAGGGGGGCGGGTTGCACTGTGTGAGGGGGGCGGGTTGCACTGTGTGAGTGGGGCGGGTTGCACTGTGTGAGGGGGGGCGGTGCTCTTGTACTGTGTGAGGGGGGCGGTGCTCTTGCACTGTGTGAGGGGGGCGGGTTGCACTGTGTGAGGGGGGCGGGTTGCACTGTGTGAGGGGGGCGGGTTGCACTGTGTGAGGGGGGCGGGTTGCACTGTGTGAGTGGGGCGGGTTGCACTGTGTGAGGGGGCGGTGCTCTTGTACTGTGTGAGGGGGGCGGTGCTCTTGCACTGTGTGAGGGGGGCGGTGCTCTTGCACTGTGTGAGGGGGGCGGGTTGCACTGTGTGAGGGGGGCGGGTTGCACTGTGTGAGGGGGGCGGGTTGCACTGTGTGAGGGGGGCGGGTTGCACTGTCTGAGGGGGGCGGGTTGCACTGTCTGAGGGGGGCGGGTTGCACTGTGTGAGGGGGGCGGGTTGCACTGTGTGAGGGAGGCGGGTTGCACTGTGTGAGGGGGGGCGGGTTGCACTGTGTGAGGGGGGGCGGTGCTCTTGCACTTTGTGAGGGGGGCGGTGCTCTTGCACTGTGTGAGGGGGGCGGGTTGCACTGTGTGAGGGGGGCGGGTTGCACTGTGTGAGGGGGGCGGGTTGCACTGTGTGAGGGGGGCGGGTTGCACTGTCTGAGGGGGGCGGGTTGCACTGTGTGAGGGGGGCGGGTTGCACTGTGTGAGGGGGGCGGGTTGCACTGTGTGAGGGAGGCGGGTTGCACTGTGTGAGGGGGGGCGGGTTGAACTGTGTGAGGGGGGGCGGTGCTCTTGCACTTTGTGAGGGGGGCGGTGCTCTTGCACTGTGTGAGGGGGGCGGTGCTCTTGCACTGTGTGAGGGGGGCGGTGCTCTTGCACTGTCTGAGGGGGGCGGGTTGCACTGTGTGAGGGGGGCGGGTTACACTGTGTGAGGGGGGCGGGTTGCACTGTGTGAGGGGGGCGGGTTGCACTGTGTGAGGGGGGCGGGTTGCACTGTGTGAGGGGGGGCGGGTTGCACTGTGTGAGGGGGGCGGGTTGCACTGTGTGAGGGAGGCGGGTTGCACTGTGTGAGGGAGGCGGGTTGCACTGTGTGAGGGGGGGCGGTGCTCTTGCACTGTGTGAGGGGCGCGGTGCTCTTGCACTGTGTGAGGGAGGCGGGTTGCACTGTGTGAGGGGGGGCGGGTTGCACTGTGTGAGGGGGGGCGGGTTGCACTGTGTGAGGGGGGGCGGTGCTCTTGCACTGTGTGAGGGGGGCGGTGCTCTTGCACTGTGTGAGGGGGGGCGGGTTGCACTGTGTGCGGGGGGCGGGTTGCACTGTGTGAGGGGGGCGGGTTGCACTGTGTGAGGGGGGCGGGTTGCCCTGTGTGAGGGAGGCGGGTTGCACTGTGTGAGGGGGGCGGGTTGCACAGTGTGAGGGGGGCGGGTTGCACTGTGTGAGGGAGGCGGGTTGCACTGTGTGAGGGGGGGCGGTGCTCTTGCACTGTGTGAGGGGGGCGGGTTGCACTGTGTGAGGGGGGGCGGTGCTCTTGCACTGTGTGAGGGGGGCGGGTTGCACTGTGTGAGGGGGGCGGGTTGCACAGTGTGAGGGGGGCGGGTTGCACTGTGTGAGGGGGGCGGGTTGCACTGTGTGAGGGGGGGCGGTGCTCTTGCACTGTGTGAGGGGGGCGGGTTGCACTGTGTGAGGGCGGGCGGTGCTCTTGCACTGTGTGAGGGGGGCGGGTTGCACTGTGTGAGGGGGGCGGGTTGCACTGTGTGAGGGGGGCTGGTTGCACTGTGTGAGGGGGGCGGGTTGCACTGTGTGAGGGGGGGCGGGTTGCACTGTGTGAGGGGGGCGGGTTGCACTGTGTGAGGGGGGGCGGGTTGCACTGTGTGAGGGAGGCGCATTGCACTGTGTGAGGGGGGCGGGTTGCACAGTGTGAGGGGGGGCGGGTTGCACTGTGTGAGGGGGGCGGGTTGCACTGTGTGAGGGAGGCGGGTTGCACTGTGTGAGGGGGGCGGGTTGCACTGTGTGAGGGGGGGCGGGTTGCACTGTGTGAGGGGGGGCGGTGCTCTTGCACTTTGTGAGGGGGGCGGTGCTCTTGCACTGTGTGAGGGGGGCGGTGCTCTTCCACTGTGTGAGGGCGGCGGTGCTCTTGCACTGTCTGAGGGGGGCGGGTTGCACTGTGTGAGGGGGGGCGGGTTGCACTGTGTGAGGGGGGCGGGTTGCACTGTCTGAGGGGGGCGGGTTGCACTGTGTGAGGGGGGCGGGTTGCATTGTGTGAGGGGGGCGGGTTGCACTGTGTCAGGGAGGCGGGTTGCACTGTGTGAAGGGGGGCGGGTTGCACTGTGTGAGGGGGGGCGGTGCTCTTGCACTTTGTGAGGGGGGCGGTGCTCTTGCACTGTGTGAGGGGGGCGGTGCTCTTGCACTGTGTGAGGGGGGCGGTGCTCTTGCACTGTCTGAGGGGGGCGGGTTGCACTGTGTGAGGGGGGCGGGTTGCACTGTGTGAGGGAGGCGGGTTGCACTGTGTGAGGGGGGCGGGTTGCACTGTGTGAGGGGGGCGGGTTGCACTGTGTGAGGGGGGGCGGTGTTCTTGCACTGTGTGAGGGGGGCGGGTTGCACTGTGTGAGGGAGGCGGGTTGCACTGTGTGAGGGAGGCGGGTTGCACTGTGTGAGGGGGGGCGGTGCTCTTGCACTGTGTGAGGGGCGCGGTGCTCTTGCACTGTGTGAGGGGGGGCGGGTTGCACTGTGTGAGGGGGGGCGGGTTGCACTGTGTGAGGGAGGCGGGTTGCACTGTGTGAGGGGGGGCGGGTTGCACTGTGTGAGGGGGGGCGGTGCTCTTGCACTGTGTGAGGGGGGCGGTGCTCTTGCACTGTGTGAGGGGGGGCGGGTTGCACTGTGTGCGGGGGGCGGGTTGCACTGTGTGAGGGGGGCGGGTTGCACTGTGTGAGGGGGGCGGGTTGCCCTGTGTGAGGGAGGCGGGTTGCACTCTGTGAGGGGAGCGGGTTGCACAGTGTGAGGGGGGCGGGTTGCACTGTGTGAGGGAGGCGGGTTGCACTGTGTGAGGGGGGGCGGTGCTCTTGCACTGTGTGAGGGGGGCGGGTTGCACTGTGTGAGGGGGGGCGGTGCTCTTGCACTGTGTGAGGGGGGCGGGTTGCACTGTGTGAGGGGGGCGGGTTGCACAGTGTGAGGGGGGCGGGTTGCACTGTGTGAGGGAGGCGGGTTGCACTGTGTGAGGGGGGGCGGTGCTCTTGCACTGTGTGAGGGGGCCGGTTTCACTGTGTGAGGGCGGGCGGTGCTCTTGCACTGTGTGAGGGGGGCGGGTTGCACTGTGTGAGGGGGGCGGGTTGCACTGTGTGAGGGGGGCTGGTTGCACTGTGTGAGGGGGGGCGGGTTGCACTGTGTGAGGGGGGGCGGGTTGCACTGTGTGAGGGAGGCGCGTTGCACTGTGTGAGGGGGGCGGGTTGCACTGTGTGAGGGGGGGCGGGTTGCACTGTGTGAGGGGGCCGGGTTGCACTGTGTGAGGGAGGCGGGTTGCACTGTGTGAGGGGGGCGGGTTGCACTGTGTGAGGGGGGGCGGGTTGCACTGTGTGAGGGGGGCGGGTTGCACTGTGTGAGGGAGGCGGGTTGCACTGTGTGAGGGGGGGCGGTGCTCTTGCACTGTGTGAGGGGGGCGGGTTGCACTGTGTGAGGGGGGCGGGTTGCACTGTGTGAGGGAGGCGGGTTGCACTGTGTGAGGGGGGGCGGGTTGCACTGTGTGAGGGAGGCGCGTTGCACTGTGTGAGGGGGGCGGGTTGCACTGTGTGAGGGGGGGCGGTTTGCACTGTGTGAGGGGGGCGGGTTGCTCTGTATGAGGGGGGCGGTGCTCTTGCACTGTGTGAGGCGGGCGGGTTGCACTGTGTGAGGGGGGGCGGGTTGCACTGTGTGAGGGAGGCGGGTTGCACTGTGTGAGGGGGGCGGGTTGCACTGTGTGAGGGGGGGCGGGTTGCACTGTGGGAGGGGGGCGGGTTGCACTGTATGAGGGGGGCGGTGCTCTTGCACTGTGTGAGGGGGGGCGGGTTGCACTGTGTGAGGGAGGCGCGTTGCACTGTGTGAGGGGGGCGGGTTGCACTGTGTGAGGGGGGGCGGGTTGCACTGTGTGAGGGGGGCGGGTTGCACTGTGTGAGGGGGGCGGGTTGCACTGTGTGAGGGGGGGCGGTGCTCTTGCACTGTGTGAGGGGGGCGGGTTGCACTGTGTGAGGGGGGGCGGTGCTCTTGCACTGTGTGAGGGGGGCGGGTTGCACTGTGTGAGGGAGGCGGGTTGCACCGTATGAGGGGGGCGGGTTGCACTGTGTGAGGGAGGCGGGTTGCACTGTGTGAGGGGGGGCGGTGCTCTTGCACTGTGTGAGGGGGGCGGGTTGCACTGTGTGAAGGGGGGCGGGTTGCACTTTGTGAGGGGGGGCGGTGCTCTTGCACTGTGTGAGGGGGGCGGGTTGCACTGTGTGAGGGGGGGCGGGTTGCACTGTGTGAGGGGGGCGGGTTGCACTGTGTGAGGGGGGGCGGGTTGCACTGTGTGAGGGGGGGCGGTGCTCTTGCACTGTGTGAGGGGGGGCGGGTTGCACTGTGTGAGGGGGGGCGGGTTGCACTGTGTGAGGGGGGCGGTGCTCTTGCACTGTGTGAGGGGGGCGGGTTGCACTGTGTGAAGGGGGGCGGGTTGCACTTTGTGAGGGGGGGCGGTGCTCTTGCACTGTGTGAGGGGGGCGGGTTGCACTGTGTGAGGGGGGGCGGGTTGCACTGTGTGAGGGGGGCGGGTTGCACTGTGTGAGGGGGGCGGGTTGCACTGTGTGAGGGGGGCTGGTTGCACTGTGTGAGGGGGGGCGGGTTGCACTGTGTGAGGGGGGGCGGGTTGCACTGTGTGAGGGAGGCGCATTGCACTGTGTGAGGGGGGCGGGTTGCACTGTGTGAGGGGGGGCGGGTTGCACTGTGTGAGGGGGGCGGGTTGCACTGTGTGAGGGAGGCGGGTTGCACTGTGTGAGGGGGGCGGGTTGCACTGTGTGAGGGGGGGCGGGTTGCACTGTGTGAGGGGGGGCGGTGCTCTTGCACTTTGTGAGGGGGGCGGTGCTCTTGCACTGTGTGAGGGGGGCGGTGCTCTTGCACTGTGTGAGGGGGGCGGTGCTCTTGCACTGTCTGAGGGGGGCGGGTTGCACTGTGTGAGGGGGGCGGGTTGCATTGTGTGAGGGGGGCGGGTTGCACTGTGTCAGGGAGGCGGGTTGCACTGTGTGAAGGGGGGCGGGTTGCACTGTGTGAGGGGGGGCGGTGCTCTTGCACTTTGTGAGGGGGGCGGTGCTCTTGCACTGTGTGAGGGGGGCGGTGCTCTTGCACTGTCTGAGGGGGGCGGGTTGCACTGTGTGAGGGGGGCGGGTTACACTGTGTGAGGGGGGCGGGTTGCACTGTGTGAGGGGGGCGGGTTGCACTGTGTGAGGGGGGCGGGTTGCACTGTGTGAGGGGGGGCGGTGTTCTTGCACTGTGTGAGGGGGGCGGGTTGCACTGTGTGAGGGAGGCGGGTTGCACTGTGTGAGGGAGGCGGGTTGCACTGTGTGAGGGGGGGCGGTGCTCTTGCACTGTGTGAGGGGCGCGGTGCTCTTGCACTGTGTGAGGGGGGGCGGGTTGCACTGTGTGAGGGGGGGCGGGTTGCACTGTGTGAGGGAGGCGGGTTGCACTGTGTGAGGGGGGGCGGGTTGCACTATGTGAGGGGGGGCGGTGCTCTTGCACTGTGTGAGGGGGGCGGTGCTCTTGCACTGTGTGAGGGGGGGCGGGTTGCACTGTGTGCGGGGGGCGGGTTGCACTGTGTGAGGGGGGCGGGTTGCACTGTGTGAGGGGGGCGGGTTGCCCTGTGTGAGGGAGGCGGGTTGCACTGTGTGAGGGGGGCGGGTTGCACTGTGTGAGGGGGGGCGGGTTGCACTGTGTGAGGGAGGCGGGTTGCACTGTGTGAGGGGGGGCGGTGCTCTTGCACTGTGTGAGGGGGGCGGGTTGCACTGTGTGAGGGGGGGCGGTGCTCTTGCACTGTGTGAGGGGGGCGGGTTGCACTGTGTGAGGGGGGCGGGTTGCACAGTGTGAGGGGGGCGGGTTGCACTGTGTGAGGGAGGCGGGTTGCACTGTGTGAGGGGGGGCGGTGCTCTTGCACTGTGTGAGGGGGGCGGGTTGCACTGTGTGAGGGCGGGCGGTGCTCTTGCACTGTGTGAGGGGGGCGGGTTGCACTGTGTGAGGGGGGCGGGTTGCACTGTGTGAGGGGGGCTGGTTGCACTGTGTGAGGGGGGGCGGGTTGCACTGTGTGAGGGGGGGCGGGTTGCACTGTGTGAGGGAGGCGCGTTGCACTGTGTGAGGGGGGCGGGTTGCACTGTGTGAGGGGGGGCGGGTTGCACTGTGTGAGGGGGGCGGGTTGCACTGTGTGAGGGAGGCGGGTTGCACTGTGTGAGGGGGGCGGGTTGCACTGTGTGAGGGGGGGCGGGTTGCACTGTGTGAGGGGGGCGGGTTGCACTGTGTGAGGGAGGCGGGTTGCACTGTGTGAGGGGGGGCGGTGCTCTTGCACTGTGTGAGGGGGGGCGGGTTGCACTGTGTGAGGGGGGCGGGTTGCACTGTGTGAGGGAGGCGGGTTGCACTGTGTGAGGGGGGGCGGGTTGCACTGTGTGAGGGAGGCGCGTTGCACTGTGTGAGGGGGGCGGGTTGCACTGTGTGAGGGGGGGCGGTTTGCACTGTGTGAGGGGGGCGGGTTGCTCTGTATGAGGGGGGCGGTGCTCTTGCACTGTGTGAGGCGGGCGGGTTGCACTGTGTGAGGGGGGGCGGGTTGCACTGTGTGAGGGAGGCGGGTTGCACTGTGTGAGGGGGGCGGGTTGCACTGTGTGAGGGGGGGCGGGTTGCACTGTGGGAGGGGGGCGGGTTGCACTGTATGAGGGGGGCGGTGCTCTTGCACTGTGTGAGGGGGGGCGGGTTGCACTGTGTGAGGGGGGGCGGGTTGCACTGTGTGAGGGAGGCGCGTTGCACTGTGTGAGGGGGGCGGGTTGCACTGTGTGAGGGGGGGCGGGTTGCACTGTGTGAGGGGGGCGGGTTGCACTGTGTGAGGGGGGCGGGTTGCACTGTGTGAGGGGGGGCGGTGCTCTTGCACTGTGTGAGGGGGGCGGGTTGCACTGTGTGAGGGGGGGCGGTGCTCTTGCACTGTGTGAGGGGGGCGGGTTGCACTGTGTGAGGGAGGCGGGTTGCACCGTATGAGGGGGGCGGGTTGCACTGTGTGAGGGAGGCGGGTTGCACTGTGTGAGGGGGGGCGGTGCTCTTGCACTGTGTGAGGGGGGCGGGTTGCACTGTGTGAAGGGGGGCGGGTTGCACTTTGTGAGGGGGGGCGGTGCTCTTGCACTGTGTGAGGGGGGCGGGTTGCACTGTGTGAGGGGGGGCGGGTTGCACTGTGTGAGGGGGGCGGGTTGCACTGTGTGAGGGGGGGCGGGTTGCACTGTGTGAGGGGGGGCGGTGCTCTTGCACTGTGTGAGGGGGGGCGGGTTGCACTGTGTGAGGGGGGGCGGGTTGCACTGTGTGAGGGGGGGCGGTGCTCTTGCACTGTGTGAGGCGGACGGGTTGCACTGTGTGAGGGAGGCGGGTTGCACTGTGTGAGGGGGGCGGGTTGCACTGTGTGAGGGGGGCGGGTTGCACTGTGTGAGGGGGGGCGGGTTGCACTGTGTGAGGGGGGGCGGTTTGCACTGTGTGAGGGGGGCGGGTTGCTCTGTATGAGGGGGGCGGTGCTCTTGCACTGTGTGAGGCGGGCGGGTTGCACTGTGTGAGGGGGGGCGGGTTGCACTGTGTGAGGGAGGCGGGTTGCACTGTGTGAGGGGGGCGGGTTGCACTGTGTGAGGGGGGGCGGGTTGCACTGTGGGAGGGGGGCGGGTTGCACTGTATGAGGGGGGCGGTGCTCTTGCACTGTGTGAGGGGGGGCGGGTTGCACTGTGTGAGGGGGGGCGGGTTGCACTGTGTGAGGGAGGCGCGTTGCACTGTGTGAGGGGGGCGGGTTGCACTGTGTGAGGGGGGGCGGGTTGCACTGTGTGAGGGGGGCGGGTTGCACTGTGTGAGGGGGGCGGGTTGCACTGTGTGAGGGGGGGCGGTGCTCTTGCACTGTGTGAGGGGGGCGGGTTGCACTGTGTGAGGGGGGGCGGTGCTCTTGCACTGTGTGAGGGGGGCGGGTTGCACTGTGTGAGGGAGGCGGGTTGCACCGTATGAGGGGGGCGGGTTGCACTGTGTGAGGGAGGCGGGTTGCACTGTGTGAGGGGGGGCGGTGCTCTTGCACTGTGTGAGGGGGGCGGGTTGCACTGTGTGAAGGGGGGCGGGTTGCACTTTGTGAGGGGGGGCGGTGCTCTTGCACTGTGTGAGGGGGGCGGGTTGCACTGTGTGAGGGGGGGCGGGTTGCACTGTGTGAGGGGGGCGGGTTGCACTGTGTGAGGGGGGGCGGGTTGCACTGTGTGAGGGGGGGCGGTGCTCTTGCACTGTGTGAGGGGGGGCGGGTTGCACTGTGTGAGGGGGGGCGGGTTGCACTGTGTGAGGGGGGCGGTGCTCTTGGACTGTGTGAGGGGGGCGGTGCTCTTGCACTGTGCGAAGGGGGCGGTGCTCTTGCACTGTGTGAGGGGGGGCGGGTTGCACTGTGTGAGGGGGGGCGGTGCTCTTGCACTGTGTGAGGCGGACGGGTTGCACTGTGTGAGGGAGGCGGGTTGCACTGTGTGAGGGGGGCGGGTTGCACTGTGTGAGGGGGGCGGGTTGCACTGTGTGAGGGGGGGCGGGTTGCACTGTGTGAGGGGGGCGGGTTGCACTGTATGAGGGGGGCGGTGCTCTTGCACTGTGTGAGGGGGGCGGGTTGCACTGTGTGAGGGGGGGCGGGTTGCACTGTGTGAGGGAGGCGCGTTGCACTGTGTGAGGGGGGCGGGTTGCACTGTGTGAGGGGGGGCGGGTTGCACTGTGAGAGGGGGGCGGGTTGCACTGTGTGAGGGGGGCGGGTCACACTGTGTGAGGGGGGGCGGGTTGCACTGTGTGAGGGGGGCGGGTTGCACTGTGTGAGGGGGGGCGGTGCTCTTGCACTGTGTGAGGGGGGCGGGTTGCACTGTGTGAGGGAGGCGGGTTGCACTGTATGAGGGGGGCGGGTTGCACTGTGTGAGGGAGGCGGGTTGCACTGTGTGAGGGGGGGCGGTGCTCTTGCACTGTGTGAGGGGGGCGGGTTGCACTGTGTGAAGGGGGGCGGGTTGCACTTTGTGAGGGGGGGCGGTGCTCTTGCACTGTGTGAGGGGGGCGGGTTGCACTGTGTGAGGGGGGGCGGGTTGCACTGTGTGAGGGGGGCGGGTTGCACTGTGTGAGGGGGGCCGGGTTGCACTGTGTGAGGGGGGGCGGTGCTCTTGCACTGTGTGAGGGGGGGCGGGTTGCACTGTGTGAGGGGGGCGGTGCTCTTGCACTGTGTGAGGGGGGCGGGTTGCACTGTGTGAGGGGGGCGGGTTGCACTGTGTGAGGCGGGGCGGGTTGCACTGTGTGAGGGGGGGCGGGTTGCACTGTGTGAGTAGGGCGGTGCTCTTGCACTGTGTGAGGGGGGCGGTGCTCTTGCACTGTGTGAAGGGGGCGGTGCTCTTGCACTGTGTGAGGGGGGGCGGGTTGCACTGTGTGAGAGGGGGCGGTGCTCTTGCACTGTGCGAGGGGGGCTGGTTGCACTGTGTGAGGGGGGGCGGGTTGCACTGTGTGAGGGGGGCGGGTTGCACTGTGTGAGGGGGGGCGCGTTGCACTGTGTGAGGGGGGCGGGTTGCACTGTGTGACGGGCGGCGGCGCTCTTGCACTGTGTGAGGGGGGGCGGGTTGCACTGTGTGAGGGGTGGCGGGTTGCACTGTGTGAGGGGGGCGGGTTGCACTGTGTGAGGGGGGCGCTGCTCTTGCACTGTGTGAGGGGGGCGGTGCTCTTGCACTGTGTGACGGGGGGCAGGTTGCACTTTGTGAGGGGGGGCGGGTGGCACTGTGTGAGGGGTGGCGGGTTGCACTGTGTGAGGGGGGCGGGTTGCACTGTGTGAGTGGGGCGCTGCTCTTGCACTGTGTGAGGGGGGCGGTGCTCTTGCACTGTGTGACGGGGGGCGGGTTGCACTTTGTGAGGGGGGGCGGGTGGCACTGTGTGAGGGGGGGCGGGTTGCACTGTGTGAGGGGGGGCGGTGCTCTTGCACTGTGTGAGGGGGGGGCGGGTTGCACTGTGTGAGGGGGGCGGGTTGCACTGTGTGAGGGGGGGCGGGTTGAACTGTGTGAGGGGGGGCGGGTTGCACTGTGTGAGGGGGGGCGGGTTGCACTGTGTCAGGGAGGCGGGTTGCACTGTGTGAGGGGGGGCGGGTTGCACTGTGTGAGGGGGGGCGGTGCTCTTGCACTGTGTGAGGGGGGGCGGGTTGCACTGTGTGAGGGGAGGCGGGTTGCACTGTGTGAGGGGGGTCGGGTTGCACTGCCTGAGGGGGGGCGGGTTGCACTGTGTGAGGGGTGGCGGGTTGCACTGGGTGAGGGGGGCGGTGCTCTTGCACTGTGTGAAGGGGGCGGGTTGCACTGTGTGAGGGGGGCGGGGCTCTTGCACTGTGTGAGGGGGGGCGGGTTGCACTGTGTGAGTGGGGGCGGGTTGCACTGTGTGAGGGGGGCGGGTTGCACTGTGTGAGGGGGGGCGCGTTGCACTGTATGAGGCGGGCGGTGCTCTTGCACTGTGTGAGGGGGGCGGTGCTCTTGCACTGTGTGAGGGGGGCGGGTTGCACTGTGTGAGGGGGGGTGCTCTTGCACTGTGTGAGGGGGGGCGGGTTGCACTGTGTGAGGGGGGCGGGTTGCACTGTGTGAGGGGGGGCGGGTTGCACTGTGTGAGGGGGGCGGGTCGCACTGTGTGAGGGAGGGCGGGTTGCACTGTATGAGGGGGGGCGGGTTACACTGTGTGAGGGGGGCAGGTTGCACTGTGTGAGGGGGGGCGGGTTGCACTGTGTGAGGGGGGCCGGGTTGCACTGTGTGAAGGGGGGCGGTTTGCACTATGTGAGGGAGGCGGGTTGCACTGTGTGAGGGCGGGCGGTGCTCTTGCACTGTGTGAGGGGGGGCGGGTTGCACTGTGTGAGGGGGGGCGGGTTGCACTGTGTGAGGGGGACGGTGCTCTTGCACTTTGTGAGGGGGGCGGTGCTCTTGCACTGTGTGAGGGGGGGCGGGTTGCACTGTGTGAGGGGGGCGGGTTACACTGTGTGAGGGGGGCGGGTTGCACTGTGTGAGGGGGGCGGGTTGCACTGTGTGAGGGAGGCGGGTTGCACTGTGTGAGGGGGGGCGGTGCTCTTGCACTGTGTGAGGGGGGCGGGTTGCACTGTGTGAAGGGGGGCGGGTTGCACTTTGTGAGGGGGGGCGGTGCTCTTGCACTGTGTGAGGGGGGCGGGTTGCACTGTGTGAGGGGGGGCGGGTTGCACTGTGTGAGGGGGGCGGGTTGCACTGTGTGAGGGGGGCCGGGTTGCACTGTGTGAGGGGGGGCGGTGCTCTTGCACTGTGTGAGGGGGGGCGGGTTGCACTGTGTGAGGGGGGGCGGGTTGCACTGTGTGAGGGGGGCGGTGCTCTTGCACTGTGTGAGGGGGGCGGGTTGCACTGTGTGAGGGGGGCGGGTTGCACTGTGTGAGGCGGGGCGGGTTGCACTGTGTGAGGGGGGGCGGGTTGCACTGTGTGAGTAGGGCGGTGCTCTTGCACTGTGTGAGGGGGGCGGTGCTCTTGCACTGTGTGAAGGGGGCGGTGCTCTTGCACTGTGTGAGGGGGGGCGGGTTGCACTGTGTGAGAGGGGGCGGTGCTCTTGCACTGTGCGAGGGGGGCTGGTTGCACTGTGTGAGGGGGGGCGGGTTGCACTGTGTGAGGGGGGCGGGTTGCACTGTGTGAGGGGGGGCGCGTTGCACTGTGTGAGGGGGGCGGGTTGCACTGTGTGACGGGCGGCGGCGCTCTTGCACTGTGTGAGGGGGGGCGGGTTGCACTGTGTGAGGGGTGGCGGGTTGCACTGTGTGAGGGGGGCGGGTTGCACTGTGTGAGGGGGGCGCTGCTCTTGCACTGTGTGAGGGGGGCGGTGCTCTTGCACTGTGTGACGGGGGGCAGGTTGCACTTTGTGAGGGGGGGCGGGTGGCACTGTGTGAGGGGTGGCGGGTTGCACTGTGTGAGGGGGGCGGGTTGCACTGTGTGAGGGGGGCGCTGCTCTTGCACTGTGTGAGGGGGGCGGTGCTCTTGCACTGTGTGACGGGGGGCGGGTTGCACTTTGTGAGGGGGGGCGGGTGGCACTGTGTGAGGGGGGGCGGGTTGCACTGTGTGAGGGGGGGCGGTGCTCTTGCACTGTGTGAGGGGGGGGCGGGTTGCACTGTGTGAGGGGGGCGGGTTGCACTGTGTGAGGGGGGGCGGGTTGAACTGTGTGAGGGGGCGCGGGTTGCACTGTGTGAGGGGGGGCGGGTTGCACTGTGTCAGGGAGGCGGGTTGCACTGTGTGAGGGGGGGCGGGTTGCACTGTGTGAGGGGGGGCGGGTTGCATTGTGTGAGGGGGGCGGTGCTCTTGCACTGTGTGAGGGGGGGCGGGTTGCACTGTGTGAGGGGAGGCGGGTTGCACTGTGTGAGGGGGGTCGGGTTGCACTGCCTGAGGGGGGGCGGGTTGCACTGTGTGAGGGGTGGCGGGTTGCACTGGGTGAGGGGGGCGGTGCTCTTGCACTGTGTGAAGGGGGCGGGTTGCACTGTGTGAGGGGGGGCGGGTTGCACTGTGTGAGTGGGGGCGGGTTGCACTGTGTGAGGGGGGCGGGTTGCACTGTGTGAGGGGGGGCGCGTTGCACTGTATGAGGCGGGCGGTGCTCTTGCACTGTGTGAGGGGGGCGGTGCTCTTGCACTGTGTGAGGGGGGCGGGTTGCACTGTGTGAGGGGGGGTGCTCTTGCACTGTGTGAGGGGGGGCGGGTTGCACTGTGTGAGGGGGGCGGGTTGCACTGTGTGAGGGGGGGCGGGTTGCACTGTGTGAGGGGGGCGGGTCGCACTGTGTGAGGGAGGGCGGGTTGCACTGTATGAGGGGGGGCGGGTTACACTGTGTGAGGGGGGCAGGTTGCACTGTGTGAGGGGGGGCGGGTTGCACTGTGTGAGGGGGGCCGGGTTGCACTGTGTGAAGGGGGGCGGTTTGCACTATGTGAGGGAGGCGGGTTGCACTGTGTGAGTGCGGGCGGTGCTCTTGCACTGTGTGAGGGGGGGCGGGTTGCACTGTGTGAGGGGGGGCGGGTTGCACTGTGTGAGGGGGACGGTGCTCTTGCACTTTGTGAGGGGGGCGGTGCTCTTGCACTGTGTGAGGGGGGGGCGGGTTGCACTGTGTGAGGGGGGCGGGTTACACTGTGTGAGGGGGGCGGGTTGCACTGTGTGAGGGGGGCGGGTTGCACTGTGTGAGGGGGGGCGGGTTGCACTGTGTGAGGGGGGGCGGGTTGCACTGTGTGAGGGGGGCGGGTTGCACTGTGTGGGGGGGGCGGGTTGCACTGTGTGAGGGGGCCGGGTTGCACTGTGTGAGGGGGGGCGGTGCTCTTGCACTGTGTGAGGGGGGCGGGTTGCACTGTGTGAGGGAGGCGGGTTGCACTGTATGAGGGGGGCGGGTTGCACTGTGTGAGGGGGGCGGTGCTCACGCACTGTGTGAGGGGGGGCAGTGCTCTTGCACTGTGTGAGGGGGGCGGGTTGCACTGTGTGAAGGGGGGCGGGTTGCACTGTGTGAGGGGGGCGGATTGCACTGTGTGAGCGGGGGCGGGTTGCAATGTCTGAGGGGGGGCGGTGTTCTTGCACTGTGTGAGGGGGGGCGGGTTGCACTGTGTGAGGGGAGGCGGGTTGCACTGTGTGAGGGCGGGCGGTGCTCTTGCACTGTGTGAGGGGGGGGCGGGTTGCACTGTGTGAGGGGGGGCGGGTTGCACTGTGTGAGGGGGACGGTGCTCTTGCACTTTGTGAGGGGGGCGGTGCTCTTGCACTGTGTGAGGGGGGGCGGGTTGCACTGTGTGAGGGGGGCGGGTTACACTGTGTGAGGGGGGCGGGTTGCACTGTGTGAGGGGGGCGGGTTGCACTGTGTGAGGGGGGGCGGGTTGCACTGTATGAGGGGGGGCGGGTTGCACTGTGTGAGGGGGGCGGGTTGCACTGTGTGGGGGGGGCGGGTTGCACTGTGTGAGGGGGCCGGGTTGCACTGTGTGAGGGGTGGCGGTGCTCTTGCACTGTGTGAGGGAGGCGGGTTGCACTGTGTGAGGGAGGCGGGTTGCACTGTATGAGGGGGGCGGGTTGCACTGTGTGAGGGGGGCGGTGCTCTTGCACTTTGTGAGGGGGGGCGTGCTCTTGCACTGTGTGAGGGGGGCGGCTTGCACTGTGTGAGGGGGGGCGGGTTGCACTGTGTGAGGGGGGCGGATTGCACTGTGTGAGGGGGGGCGGGTTGCAATGTGTGAGGGGGGGCGGTGTTCTTGCACTGTGTGAGGGGGGGCGGGTTGCACTGTGTGAGGGGAGGCGGGTCGCATTGTGTGAGGGGGGCGGTGCTCTTGCCCTGTGTGAGGGGGGCGGGTTGCACTGTGTGAGGGGGGCGGGTTGCACTGTGTGAGGGAGGCGGGTTGCACTGTGTGAGGGGGGCGGTGCTCTTGCACTGTGTGAGGGCGGCGGTGCTCTTGCACTGTGTGAGGGCGGCGGTGCTCTTGCACTGTGTGAGGGGGGGCGGGTTGCACTGTGTGAGGGAGGGCGGGTTGCACTGTGTGAGGGCGGCGGTGCTCTTGCACTGTGTGAGGGCGGCGGTGCTCTTGCACTGTGTGAGGGGGGGCGGGTTGCACTGTGTGAGGGAGGGCGGGTTGCACTGTGTGAGGGGGGCGGTGCTCTTGCACTGTGTGAGGGGGGGCGGGTTGCACTGTGTGAGGGGGGGGCGGGTTGCACTGTGTGAGGGGGGCGGGTTGAACTGTGTGAGGGGGGGCGGGTTGCACTGTGTGCGGGGGGGCGGGTTGCACTGTGTCAGGGGGGGCGGGTTGCACTGTGTGAGGGGGGGCGGGTTGCACTGTGTGAGGGGGGGCGGTGCTCTTGCACTGTGTGAGGGGGGCGGGTTGCACTGTGTGAAGGGGGGCGGGTTGCACTGTGTGAGGGGGGGCGCGTTGCACTGTGTGAGGGGGGCGGTGCTCTTGCACCGTGTGAGGGGGGCGGTGCTCTTACACTGTGTGAGGGGGGCGGGTTGCACTGTGTGAGGGGGGCGGTGTTCTTGCACTGTGTGAGGGGGGGCGGGTTGCACTGTGTGAGGGGGGCGGGTTGCACTGTGTGAGGGGGGCGGTGCTCTTGCACTGTGTGAGGGGGGGCGGGTTGCACTGTGTGAAGGGGGCGTGTTGCACTGTGTGAGGGGGGCGGTGCTCTTGCACTGTGTGAGGGGGGCGGGTTGCACTGTGTGAGGGGGGCGGGTTGCACTGTGTGAGGCGGGCGGGTTGCACTGTGTGAGGGAGGCGGGTTGCACTATGTGAGGGGGGCGGTGCTCTTGCACTGTGTGAGGGGGGCGGTGCTCTTGCACTGTGTGAGGGGGGGCGGGTTGCACTGTGTGAGGGGGGGCGGGTTGCACTGTATGAGGGGGGCGGGTTGCACTGTGTGAGGGGGGCGGGTTGCACTGTGTGAGGGGGGCGGTGCTCTTGCACTGTGTGAGGCGGGGCGGGTTGCACTGTGTGAGGGGGGGGCGGGTTGCACTGTGTGAGGGGGGGCGCGTTGCACTGTATGAGGGGGGCGGTGCTCTTGCACTGTGTGAGGGGGGCGGTGCTCCTGCACTGTGTGAGGGGGGGCGGGTTGCACTGTGTGCGGGGGGCGGTGCTCTTGCACTGTGTGAGGGGGGCGGGTTGCACTGTGTGAGGGGGGCGGGTTGCACTGTGTGAGGGGGGGGGGTTGCACTGTGTGAGGGGGGGCGGTGCTCTTGCACTGTGTGAGGGGGGCGGGTTGCACTGTGCGAGGGAGGCGCGTTGCACTGTGTGAGGGGGGCGGGTTGCACTGTGTGAGGGGGGCGGGTTGCACTGTGTGAGGGGGGCGGGTTGCACTGTGTGAGGGGGGCGGGTTGCACTGTGTGAGGGGGGCCGTGCGCTTGCACTGTGTGAGGGGGGGCGGGTTGCACTGTGTGAGGGGGGCGGGTTGCACTGTGTGAGGGGGGGCGGGTTGCATTGTGTGAGGGGGGCGGTGCTCTTGCACTGTGTTAGGGGGGCGGTGCTCTTGCACTGTGTGAGGGAGGCGGTGCTCTTGCACTGTGTGAGGGGGGGCGGGTTGCACTGTGTGAGGGGGGCGGGTTGCACTGTGTGAGGGGGGGCGGGTTGCATTGTGTGAGGGGGGGCGGGTTGCACTGTGTGAGGGGGGGCAGGTTGCACTATTTGAGGGGGGGCGGGTTGCACTGTGTCAGGGGAGCGGGTTGCACTGTGTGAGGGGGGGCGGGTTGCACTGTGTGAGGGGGGCGGGTTGCACTGTGTGAGGGGGGCGGTGCTCTTGCACTGTGTGAGGCGGGCGCTGCTTTTGCACTGTGTGAGGGGGGCGGGTTGCACTGATAAAGGGAGGCGGGTTGCACTGTGTGAGGGGGGGCGGGTTGCACTGTGTGAGGGGGGGCGGTTTGCACTGTGTGAGGGGGGGCGGGTTGCACCGGTCCGTGGTAAAACTGAGTAAAAAAAAATTTTTTTTTAAAAAAAATTTTTTACTCAGTTTCAAACTGAGTAAAAAAAATTTTTTTTACTCAGTAAGTGGCCTTTCTACTCAGTTGCGAAACTGAGTAGAAAAAAAAAAATTTTTTTTACTCAGTAAAAAACTGAGTAGAAAAAAATTTTTTTTTTTACTCGGTAAAAAACTGAGTAGAAAAAAAAATTTTTTTTTACTCAGGAAAAAACTGAGTAGAAAAAAAAATTATTTTTTTTACTCAGTAAAAAACTGAGTAGAAAAAAAATTTTTTTTTTACTCAGTAAAAAAATTAGTAGGAAAAAGCCCTTTTTTCTGATTTTGCCCCCCGCTCTGAAGCGGTGGGGATCCCCGATACGGCAGGGGTGAGGTAGCCACTTTGCCCGTTTGTGGGCCACTTCTGATTCTGCCCCCCGCTCTGAAGCGGTGGGGATCCCCGATACGGCAGGGGTGAGGTAGCCACTTTGCCCACTTGTGGGCCACTTCTGATTCTGCCCCCCGCTCTGAAGCGGTGGGGATCCCCGATACGGCAGGGGTGAGGTAGCCACTTTGCCCACTTGTGGGCCACTTCTGATTCTGCCCCCCGCTCTGAAGCGGTGGGGATCCCCGATACGGCAGGGGTGAGGTAGCCACTTTGCCCACTTGTGGGCCACTTCTGATTCTGCCCCCCGCTCTGAAGCGGTGGGGATCCCCGATACGGCAGGGGTGAGGTAGCCACTTTGCCCACTTGTGGGCCACTTCTGATTCTGCCCCCCGCTCTGAAGCGGTGGGGATCCCCGATACGGCAGGGGTGAGGTAGCCACTTTGCCCACTTGTGGGCCACTTCTGATTCTGCCCCCCGCTCTGAAGCGGTGGGGATCCCCGATACGGCAGGGGTGAGGTAGCCACTTTGCCCACTTGTGGGCCACTTCTGATTTTGCCCCCCGCTCTGAAGCGGTGGGGATCCCCGATACGGCAGGGGTGAGGTAGCCACTTTGCCCACTTGTGGGCCACTTCTGATTTTGCCCCCCGCTCTGAAGCGGTGGGGATCCCCGATACGGCAGGGGTGAGGTAGCCACTTTGCCCACTTGTGGGCCACTTCTGATTCTGCCCCCCGCTCTGAAGCGGTGGGGATCCCCGATACGGCAGGGGTGAGGTAGCCACTTTGCCCACTTGTGGGCCACTTCTGATTCTGCCCCCCGCTCTGAAGCGGTGGGGATCCCCGATACGGCAGGGGTGAGGTAGCCACTTTGCCCACTTGTGGGCCACTTCTGATTTTGCCCCCCGCTCTGAAGCGGTGGGGATCCCCGATACGGCAGGGGTGAGGTAGCCACTTTGCCCACTTGTGGGCCACTTCTGATTTTGCCCCCCGCTCTGAAGCGGTGGGGATCCCCGATACGGCAGGGGTGAGGTAGCCACTTTGCCCACTTGTGGGCCACTTCTGATTTTGCCCCCCGCTCTGAAGCGGTGGGGATCCCCGATACGGCAGGGGTGAGGTAGCCACTTTGCCCACTTGTGGGCCACTTCTGATTCTGCCCCCCGCTCTGAAGCGGTGGGGATCCCCGATACGGCAGGGGTGAGGTAGCCACTTTGCCCACTTGTGGGCCACTTCTGATTCTGCCCCCCGCTCTGAAGCGGTGGGGATCCCCGATACGGCAGGGGTGAGGTAGCCACTTTGCCCGTTTGTGGGCCACTTCTGATTCTGCCCCCCGCTCTGAAGCGGTGGGGATCCCCGATACGGCAGGGGTGAGGTAGCCACTTTGCCCACTTGTGGGCCACTTCTGATTTTGCCCCCCGCTCTGAAGCGGTGGGGATCCCCGATACGGCAGGGGTGAGGTAGCCATTTCGCCCACTTGTGGGCCCCTTCTGATTTTGCCCCCCGCTCTGAAGCGGTGGGGATCCCCGATACGGCAGGGGTGAGGTAGCCACTTTGCCCACTTGTGGGCCACTTCTGATTTTGCCCCCCGCTCTGAAGCGGTGGGGATCCCCGATACGGCAGGGGTGAGGTAGCCACTTTGCCCACTTGTGGGCCACTTCTGATTTTGCCCCCCGCTCTGAAGCGGTGGGGATCCCCGATACGGCAGGGGTGAGGTAGCCATTTGGCCCACTTGTGGGCCACTTCTGATTTTGCCCCCCGCTCTGATCGTACCCACCGTGCTTAGCTGGTTTTCGAAGGGATCCACCCAACTCCCTCTGTGAATGTGGGTGTAGCTGCTTGTGACAATGTAGCTAGTACCCCATTGGACCCTATCCCGCCTAGTTCCATTCCGTCCGAAATTGTTGTCGCCACACCCTGTACCGATAGCCCTCCAACATCTCATACTGGGTGTCGCCTCAGTGATAGCCACGGCTCGTTTCGCCCATCTTTGGCAGAGGTCGAGGCATTGCTTGGTGACGATTGGGGGCCGCCACTACATGCCACGGTTCCAGGTCCATTGGCTCAACAATATGAGTTCGAGGCACGCCATTTTAGGGACCTCACCTCCGAGAGCTATGTCACAGACGGTGCTCAAATTGTGGTGTATTACTGGTGGGCAGCCCAGACCGCTCTCAGTGCAGATTGGGACACAATGGGTGTGGCATGGGCAGTCCGTGATTCGTTGTGGAATGCGTCATGCGCCAGTCCACAACGCCGACAGGCGTTGGTTGAATCATGGGCGCGTAGCACTTTGGAACGCGCGTCCATTGATATGTCTTTTGCACCACCGTTGATTGTGGCGCAGATATATAATTCGCGTAATTTCCATTGGGTGCTCCGCTTGTTGCTGATTGCCCCTACCCGTGAATACCTTTGCCTTAAGTTTGACCCCCTCCTTGACAAGCCACACATTGTTGGGGCAAACAAGGAGGAGTTGGCTGCTGTCGATGAGCTTGCGGAGCGAGAAGGCATCCAACCACAACCGCGGAGGAAGTGGGCAACGTTTTTGGATGCTTTCGGTTCCCTTGCATTTGCAATTGCACCCCTGTATTCCACCTTCATCAGGCAGGATGATTTTGTCAGTTGCCATCCGGCATGTCTGTTGATGTTGCATTGTGCCTTGTCTAGACGTGTTGTCAAAGGCGATTTGCAAGTGCCACAGGATATATGGTGGTTATTGCGTGAGATGGCACAAGCTACTTTGTACTACAGTGGTTCCAAGTTGGCCCCCACACCCCGGACCCGGTCAATGCATTGGGAGGTGTCTCGGTTGTACCCCACGCCCAAATCTGCAGACCCCCCTGACACATGCTTTTTTTGCGATGGCACACCCGCCATAGCGTGTCAGGACTGTAAGGTTCTTCATTGTACCTTCCATACCACTGTCTTGTGTCAGTCCGAGATTTGTGTAGGATTGCGCCAATTCCGGGCAGCCCCCGTTGCTGCTGCTGCTGCTGCTGTTGTTGCTTTTGCTGCAGTTACTGCAGCCAATGCCACGCATGCCACTCCTGGCAATGCCAATGCCACTGATGACACCCGTCCCGGTGTGTGGATCTGTCGGAAGTGGTATGCGTTGCCTCCTCAATACCCCCAAAATGCTGATGGTCAATTGGAAAATGACCAAGCATTTTGCAGACAGCTGCATCTGGAAAAGAAAGAAGATCTTTTTGAGAGATGCAAGCTGAATCCTACCCCGAGAGGCAAGCCTCACAAGAGAGATACTAAGGCCGACTTGATCTTCAAGCGTGTCTTTTGTAACTACTTGTAAGTAGTTGGCCCCACCCTCCCTCCCTCCTCTGTGCATGCATGCATACGATACTCAACCCTCTTTGGTGAAGTGGTTGTGTGATCCCTCCCTCCTCTGTGCATGCATGCAGACGGTACTCAACCCTCCTTGGTGAAGCGGTTGTGTGATATATATATATATATATATATGATGGTTTGGCCCGGGTGGGGCGCCACTAACACAAGTGGCCGGGAATCGACTCGGGGGCCTTGTGCCCTTAAACAAAAGTACCACCTACCATCAAAGTGTGCAGTTTTTTGTGCATTTTTTTCAAAAAAAAATTGTCTTTTTACTGAGTAAAAAAAAAAAATTTTTTAAAAAAAATTTTTTAAAAATTTTTTTTTACTCAGTTTTACCTCAAATCTACTCAGTTTTACCACATTTTACTCAGTTTTACCTCGTCTGGTACTCAGTTTTACCAAATACCCGGGTTGCACTGTGTGAGGGGGGCGGGTTGCACTGTGTGAGGGGGGCGGGTTGCACTGTGTGAGGGGGGGCGCGTTGCACTGTATGAGGGGGGCGGTGCTCTTGCACTGTGTGAGGGGGGCGGGTTGCGCTGTGTGAGGGGGGCGGGTTGCACTGTGTGAGGGGGGCGGTGCTCTTGCACTGTGTGAGGGGGGCGGGTTGCGCTGTGTGAGGGAGGCGGGTTGCACTGTGTGAGGGGGGCGGGTTGCACTGTGTGAGGGGGGCGGGTTGCACTGTATGAGGGGGGCGGTGCTCTTGCACTGTGTGAGGGGGGCGGGTTGCGCTGTGTGAGGGGGGCGGGTTGCACTGTGTGAGGGGGGCGGTGCTCTTGCACTGTGTGAGGGGGGCGGGTTGCGCTGTGTGAGGGAGGCGGGTTGCACTGTGTGAGGGGGGCGGGTTGCACTGTGTGAGGGGGGCGGGTTGCACTGTGTGAGGGGGGCGGTGCTCTTGCACTGTGTGAGGGAGGCGGGTTGCACTGTGTGAGGGGGGCGGGTTGCACTGTGTGAGGGGGACGGTGCTCTTGCACTGTGTGAAGGGGGGCGGGTTGCACTGTGTGAGGGGGGGCGGGTTGCACTGTGTGAGGGGGGCGGTGCTCTTGCACTGTGTGAGGGAGGCGGGTTGCACTGTGTGAGGGGGGCGGTTTGCACTGTGTGAGGGGGGCGGTGCTCTTGCACTGTGTGAAGGGGGGCGGGTTGCACTGTGTGAGGGGGGGCGGGTTGCACTGTGTGAGGGGGGGCGGGTTGCACTGTGTGAGGGGGGCGGTGCTCTTGCACTGTGTGAGGGGGGCGGTGCTCTTGCACTGTGTGAGGGGGGGCGGGTTGCACTGTGTGAGGGGGGGGCGGGTTGCACTGTGTGAGGGGGGGCGGGTTGCACTCTGTGAGGGGGGGCGGTGCTCTTGCACTGTGTGAGGGGGGGCGGGTTGCACTGTGTGAGGGAGGCGGGTTGCACTGTGTGAGGGGGGGCGGGTTGCACTGTGTGAGGGGGGGCGGGTTGCACTGTGTGAGGGGGGCGGTTCTCTTGCACTATGTGAGGGGGGCGGGTTGCACTGTGTGAGGCGGGCGCTGCTCTTGCACTGTGTGAGGGGGGGCGGGTTGCACTGTGTGAGGGGGGGCGGGTTGCACTGTGTCAGGGGGGCGGTGTTCTTGCACTATGTGAGGGGGGCGGTGCTCTTGCACTGTGTGAGGCGGGCGCTGCTCTTGCACTGTGTGAGGGGGGGCGGGTTGCACTGTGTGAGGGAGGCGGGTTGCACTGTGTGAGGGGGGGCGGGTTGCACTGTGTGAGGGGGGGCGGGTTGCACTGTGTGAGGGGGGCGGTGCTCTTGCACTATGTGAGGGGGGCGGTGCTCTTGCACTGTGTGAGGCGGGCGCTGCTCTTGCACTGTGTGAGGGGGGGCGGGTTGCACTGTGTGAGGGGGGGCGGGTTGCACTGTGTGAGGGGGGCGGGTTGCACTGTGTGAGCGGGGGCGGTGCTCTTGCACTGTGTGAGGGGGGCGGGTTGCGCTGTGTGAGGGAGGCGGGTTGCACTGTGTGAGGGGGGCGGGTTGCACTGTGTGAGGGGGGGCGGGTTGCACTGTGTGAGAGGGGTGGTGCTCTTGCACTGTGTGAGGGAGGCGGGTTGCACTGTGTGAGGGGGGCGGGTTGCACTGTGTGAGGGGGGCGGTGCTCTTGCACTGTGTGAAGGGGGGCGGGTTGCACTGTGTGAGGGGGGGCGGGTTGCACTGTGTGAGGGGGGCGGTGCTCTTGCACAGTGTGAGGGAGGCGGGTTGCACTGTGTGAGGGGGGCGGGTTGCACTGTGTGAGGGGGGCGGTGCTCTTGCACTGTGTGAGGGGGGCGGGTTGCACTGAGCGGCGCACGGCACAGCGCGGAGTCCTGCCACTTTTGAACCGGAGTCCATGGGCCACGTGTGCCATCGCGGAACTGAACCGGAGGAGCTACACGAGGGGAAGAGGTGCCCCTTGGGCTATTGAGGAATGGCTCGACGGATCACTGCAATCCGGGGTATGGCCGGGAGAGGCTCTGCCCCGGTTCCGCTTCGGTGCACCCGCGTGTCACAGACGTACGGGTACGTGTGGCGGGAGGGCCTGGACCCTGACGGTACGATCTACAAAGAGCTGATGACGGCCTGTGTGCAGGCGACCACCTTTGCCATGTGCCAGCGCCTCGAGCAGTTCCGGCGCGAGCCGTCGTGGCGGGGCCCCCTCACCAGCCCTCCTAGTCTGGGGGCCTTCAACGCCCTCATCACGAAGGCCGAGGACGAGAACAACTGGCGCAAAGGCCTGCAGGTACTCGGACCCTGTCCACTGCCCCCCCCCCCCCCCCCCCAGGGATGCATTGGAGGGGGGGTAGGGCACCCCCCACTTTCCAAAGCGCCCAGCCTATGCCCAGCCACTGTCCCCCTGACGGCCAGTGCCAGGCTCAATGGCATTTATAACCGACAGTAACCGCCCCCAACCGCTTTGGTAACCCCCTCCACCCGCCTGCCTGACCGCCTCTGGGGTCGCCTCTGAGGCCCCTTCCCTTCCAATGCATCCGCCCCCCCCTTTTGTCATGCTCCCCCGGAGCGTGGGGGGTATTGGGGTATTGGGGGGTTGGGGGGGGTGTCCGTGAGGGCCCAAACTGTGACGGACGACGGACGACGGACGACCCTCTGGCCCAGCGATCGGGCGTCCTTTTGTGAAGGGAAGCGGACCACTTTCCACCCAAACATCTCAGAACTGGGGGTGTTTACCCCCTGTTTCACGACGCGCTCCATGCGACCGGAGGGGGAGGGGCCTTGGGCAGGCGGCGTTCTGGAGGGTCCTGCCGGCACGAGAGGCCCCCACGGCCTTGCACTGTGCCGGACCTCCATGCGGGGCTTCGCCGGCCCGGTGCCCCCGCCCCCAAGTCCCATCTGCAGCACAGCACAGTGCGGGTGATGGACCCCCGGGCGGCATACCTCTCCACTACGCCATACCGACCCCCCCCTCATGGGCCCCTGTGCTGTAGCCCGCATGACTGCAATGGGAAGCGTCGTTGCGGAGTCGGAGAAACATGAGACTGGCTCCCACCGCCAAAGCAATTGTGGGTGCCTTCGTTATCGAGACCCAATATGACCATCTGCGTGGAAGGTGCACATCAGGGCACTTTGGTGAGTGTGGATGGTGGCGTGTGGGCTGCGGAACAAGAGTGATGGCGGCTGTACCGGATGTGGCCTCGTGATGCTTCCCCTTGTCCATATCCATAGTCTGCCGCCACGCGGGGGGGGGGCTCTTGAGCCTGGGCTTCACTCGGCAAGTGCAGTCATCGGGAGGGGGGGGCGCCCAACCCCCCACAGCCGCACCTGCGGGCGCGGATGGGGGAGCGCACAGCCCGAGGTCTGGGCAGGGTCGCTCCTCAGAGGATCCCACATAGGACGGAGGCCCAGGTCCTTCCGTCGCGCCGCGATACGCTGGGGGGGGGCGGGGGGGGTAAGGGCCTTATATATCTGTATACAGTTGTCTATGGATGAGCTCTCACCCGCTAACCCCCTGATCCCCTCAATCGCACTAGCGTCCAGGACTTGAAAAGGCGAATGCCGTGTCCATATCCATACACCCATATCCCCCTCATCTCGGGTGAAATGCATTGCTGCCGATGGAGCAGTGCTGTTTGTTGTAGTACCCGAAGGATGATCTTGCGGTTGTGTTTTGGGGGGGGGGGTGACGGGAGGGCGGGGGGGGGCTGATTTGGTGAATGACACGACTCGGGGTGCATGCCCTCGGGGACTGGGGATCGCGAATCAAAGTGGCTACCTGGCCCTTGCCGTCCCAGAGACCCCCAAAGTATGGGATGAATCGTGGCGGGGGCAGGGGGGGTCGGCAGACCAGGGCACGAAGGGGGGGGTGCAGCACACGCACCTCAAAACGATTGTCGCGGCCTGTCATTTCGGGGCATGTGCGTTGGAGGTCCCCGGCTGCCGTGGCAGCGCTCTCCAAAGAGGGGAAGACCACACGCGGGTTGCAGGTCACAACAAAAGTCCTCCCGCTCCTTCCATTCATACCCCCACCCCAGACCCAACCCTCAACACACTGCTCCGCGCCAGACCCTCTCCTTCGTAGCCCGATCCGTGCCCTCACATCGGATCACCTCTGCGCTGTGCCCCTGCAGCCTCCTCCCTCCCCTCACCCCAATGACTCTTCGTCCCAGGCAGAGGGGGGCGACCCCCCTCCCCCTCTGCCACCACACGGACTCTCTACATCCAAAACAGCACTTGTCGGCAGCCCAACCCTCTGCCAACTGCTTTTGGCAACCGCCACACAACGCCCCCTAACCGCTTTCCTGCCCGGCAGGACCCGCTTTTCTGACTGCCTGTTTACATCACAAACCCTTGAGGCCCCCTTTCCCTCGACCGATGCCCCGCTTCAGCCCAACACTCAGCCCCCGGTCTCCCCTTTCGCCAGATCTTCGATGACATGTACGCGGCGGGCGTGGCCGGGGACGCCACCACGTACAACGCTCTGGTGCGGCTCTGCGAGACGGGGCGGCAGTGGCGCAAGGCCCAGGCCCTGTTTGAGGAGATGCTGGCGTACGGCGTCCAGCCCGACCCGGCCCTCATCACGTTCGGGCGCCTGGCCAAGGCTTGCCTCTCGGGTGCGACCAACGCCTACTGCAGCAAGCTGCGCCCGTGGCTGGGCCCCCCCAGCCCCGGGGAGGCCGTCCCGGCGGGGTCCACCTCGGATTCGGGGGGCGCCTGAAGAGTGGCGGGGGGGGGGGGGGGGGGCACAGGGCCGAACGTGGGGGGGGGGGGGGGGGGGGGGTGTAGTGCCGCCTCCGATGTCCCGGGGGTCGTGCGCCAACCCACACAGACCGTCCAACGCCGTGAACTCGAGCAGCTGAGCCCCAGACCCCCCCCCAAGAGGGCCACGCAATCGCTCCGCAGTGACCCCGGCGGCCCCTGGGATGACGTCCCGCATCAGCGCCGCCGCGCAGCCCGAGGGCCTGCGTGCCCGAGTCCCGGGGGCCGGGGCGCGCAGACCGCCCATCGCCTCCCGTCCGCCGAGGCCGGCGGTGCGCAGGCGGCGGACCCCGAACCGTCCGCCCCCCGCGCCCCACGGGAGGCGGACGGTGCGGGGGGCCACTTGAGACACCGCACTTCACGCGTCGTGGGCCCCGGATGACTTGGACTCGCGATGGCAACCCAACGCCCGTCGAAGGGCGGGGGGTCCCCGACGGCAAAGCGCATTGGCCGCCGCCCCGGCGTCCGTCAGGGCCACAGCAAAGACCACGTTGCACAGACCTCTCGACGAGGCAGTGCCCGCATCACCTCCCCACCGCCCCCCAGTCGGAGCGGTCCCGGCACTCCAACACAGCGGTCCCCAGTGCATCAAACAGCGTTGGGGGGGGGGGGGGGGGGCAGCATGGGACTGTGGAATGGACCCTGGCCACCGTGAAACAAGCGACGTAGAGTCTGTACATATGCCGTGTGAAGTCACGTGTGCATCCGTGGGGCAGGGCAAAGGGGGAGAAAGGCAAAGACACGGGGGGGGGGGGACCGGCATCCCGGGGGGCCCCTGCAGAACATAACCCAATGACCCGTTAAGACTCCCCTGGACCCGGGAGGATGGGGGAGGGGGGGGGGGGGGGCATGAGGCATATCCCCCCGGGAGGTCTGGGTCGGTGGGTGAGGGAGTGCACTGCCGGTGCGGAGGTGCCCTCCATGTTCTTGGGTCAGGCGGGGGGTTAGTGGGGCCTGTCCGGGGGGGGGGGGGGGCAGCCCTTTCGGACGACCAGTGGGCACCTGACATCTGAGACGCTTTCCTGCACAAGCACTGCCAACGGGCGCCATCCACAGGGCTATCCAACGCCTTCCCGGCGCTGGGGGGGCTGGGGCGGGGCAGGGGCCCGCCGGACCTCCGCGGGGCCCTCCTGCCAGGGCCCCTTCCCAGGGACTTGCCCCTTTACACTCCCCACGTCTGCGGTACACGTGGGGCGGGCGGGGGGATGTGGTGTTGTGCACGTGGGATGCCCATTTCCCAGTCCCTTTGGGCCTCTCTTGGGGGTGAAGGGCACTGCAGTCCCCATCGGGAGGGGCTGGGGGGGGGGGGGAGGACCTCTTCCCCCCCCCCCCCCATCCGCCCGCTCCACATGTCCAGCGCTGGGCACAGCGCAGGGCCAGACCCCAACCGCGTGGGTCCCCTCGGGCTCCGGTGCCGGACACGCCCGTCGGGCTCTGGGGCGCTCTGGGGGCCAAGGGACACGCCCCCCCCCCCCCCCGGACCCGAATTCGGTGTGACTGCGTACCCCCAGCCCCTGACCCTCTTTGGGGACCGGACAGAAGGCGGAGAAGGAGGTGTTGGGGGGGGGGGGGCATTCCGAACCGGGTAGCAGTGTCCCCCCCCCCCCCCTCTGCCTGCGATGCCCCCGCACTCTGTGTCAATCCGCGAGGGTCGATGGGGGGGTTTGCAGTCGCCGTGGCATTATATATTCACGGATTTGGAATGGCCCATTGTCCGTTGGCCTTGGGCAGGCTGAGGTCTTAACTGCCGGCGCGATGGCGGTGAAGTGCAGCTGCTGGTGGGGGGTGACGGTTAGGGCCCGGGTCCCCAAGCGGGTGTCCCCGGGGCTCCTTTGGGGTCTAGAGCCCTTCTGCCAGCGGCATGTGGGCGTTGATGGGGCGGAGCACCTTTCAGAGGCTGAAAGGGCGGCAGTGCATCGACGTGTGATCGTCAAGGGCAGGGGTGATGTGGCCACTGCCACACCGAATCTGAATGATAAATGGGTCATCGTGGTCCTTTGGCGGTAGAGAATAGCCTGCAGCCGCACCTTTCCTACCTCCGCTCCAGAGGAGAGCTTTGGGATGGCACATGGGACTGCTGCCACAGGCATCGGGCATGCCAAGATGCAGAGATCATGCGCCACTACAATGGGACACGGGAGGACAGCACAAGGCATCGCTTGAGCTTTTCTGATCGGTGTGCACTGCCCGCAAAGCGCCCCTAGTCCCCAGCGGCACCACACTGACCGACTATCCTCACTTCAAAGAGCAAAGCGCAACACCCCCCCCCCCCCCATTTCGGCGGCTGAATTCGGCCGAATTCGCCGAAATCTTCTGCCGAATTGTTGGGTTTCTGGATTCTGCTGAAATGTTCTACCGATTTGTTGGGTTGGGTTTCTGTACTTTGGGGTTGCAGTGGGGTAACAGTGGGGCTGCATGGCAGTGCGTGACATGTGAGTGCATCATGAAATGGGGTCCCCCCCTTCATGTTCTTTACGTCCATTGTCCAGATTGACACCATGAAGTGTTTTTACTGCCCTCAAAAAGATGCGTCTCTGGTGCCCTGGGATTCACTGTCCCCCGCTGATCAAAGTCTTCTGCGGGACAAGTACCCTGATGCTCGTCATGGTGCAGTTTGCAACTTGTGTGTTCGCTCTGCACGCCCCAGTTCGTTCTTCAATTCGGCGTTCTTCAGGCGCCTCGTCAATCAGCCCCCCAATCAATGGATTCTCGGCTGCTGGTGCCTTTAGTTGTGTCCGGTGCAGCCACGTCTTTGGCCATAGAGCCAGTGGAAGCTGGGGTTGAGCAGCCCTTAGTGTCTGTTTCAGTGTCTACTGCTGCCATAGGGTCTGCTGCGCATCCACCCAGCACACAGTCAGATGGTCAAAGCCTTCCCATCCTGATCCATTGAAGCAGCCTGTGTGCATTCATCTTCTTAAGGCAGCGCTTTGTTTGTGCATTGAAAACCAATTTTCTTATCAGGATGGGTGACGAAAAGTGCAGAAAAAGTTTCGAACCGGGAACTGAACCACCGCCATCTGTGTTCTGAACCTGGGCATGTACCACTGGACCACCGCCTGACCTGCCACACTGCTGCTCAGGGACCATCAAGAGACCAAGGATGAAAATTTTTTTCGAAAATTCAGACATGTTTTGCGCTTCAACATGCCTCTATGTACACAGCAACCAAAAGGAAGGTGTGTCTGGGGCCTGGGGCCAACATCCAGGCCATTCGGAAGCTGTTTTGCCAAAAAAATTAGTCCTCTAAAATGTTCTGCCGAATTGTTGGGATTTCTTCGCCGAAAGGGGGGGGAGTTTGAAAAGGGCGGGATGTGTTCTGGAGGCCTCTGTTACCCCATTTTCTAGCTTCCGTTCCACATCTCATGTTCATTGCACGGGGGGGGGGGGTGCTGGGCCCCGCTGTGTGAGGGTGACCCTCTCTCTCCGTTGCCCAGTGGCAACCAACAATACCACAAGACGAGGGTGTCAAAGGCGCGCAAACATTGTTTTGGGGAGCCCCACCTCCCCCCCAAAGTGTTTTGCCCGGGGGACTGGCACTTCGTGGCAGGAGGGACTTTCACTTGGGTGGGGTCGGCCCCGGGGGGGGGGGGGGGGGCTTTGGCACAAGGCCTTGGTGGTGGCTCTGTTAGCCTGTGGCGGTGCCTATTGGCCACTCGCCCAGTGGGGGGAGGGGGGGGGGATGACTGCGACCAGGTCTTTGCATCGGCGCCAGAAGGAAAATTGTGTCTAGGGTGGCCTACTGCAAAGCACGTCGTTGAGGCATGCAGGTCCATTACATGTTGTTGGACTGGTCCCAGAAGTGGCTCTGCACAGGGGATGTGCATGCAGCAGCCGGGATGCACCCCCCCCCCCCCCCCTGCGAGGGCAACGCGCTTATCAGAGCAACGGCAGGTGTCGCTTCCGCCACTTTTGGGACTTTGGTGTTGCTTTCGCAGGGGGGGGGGGTTAGGGTTAGGGTTGCAGGGTTTGGCCTCGCCCTACCCTGACCCCAAGTCAGTAACCCCCCTCCTCCCCTTCCCCCTTAGCCCGGGGGACAGCCGCATCCCTCCGGTGACGTGGTAGGGGGATGTCCTGTCGCTGGAGCCCTTTTCCAGGGGTGTTCAGCCAATTTCCTCTATCGACCCACCTCCAAAGCAACAGTCCCAGTACCCCAACGGATGGATCCCAAAATGGTCATCGACGCGGTGCTCAGTTTCAGGTCCAAATATTTGGGAACCCCCCCCCCCAACACATGCAGCCCGTAGACCCATGCAGGTCTTCCTCTTTAATATGGCATCCCCCCCCCCCAACACATGCGGCCCATAGACCCATGCAGGTCTTCCTCTTTAATATGGCATCCCCCCCCCCACACACATGCAGCCCGTAGACCCATGCAGGTCTTCCTCTTTAATATGGCACCCCCCCCCCAACACATGCAGCCGTAGACCCATGCAGGTCTTCCTCTTTAATATGGCATCCCCCCCCCCAACACATGCGGCCCGTAGACCCATGCAGGTCTTCCTCTTTAATATGGCATCCCCCCCCCCCCCCCCCACACACGCGGGCATGGCCCCCCCGCTGTTAGGCCTGTCCCTCCCCAGCGTCCCGGTGCAGCAGCCGATGCGCCCTATATATCGATGCGATGGTTCATGGGACGCGGCGTCCCCGCGCGCATTCTGTGCCCTTTGGCGCACAGGCCTGGGCGAAGGGGGCAGCACAACCCCAAAAACCCTCCGCTCTTCCGGTGGGGGGCCACCTTGACCAGGCGGTCTGAGGGGGGGGGGGGGGGTGATGGAAAACCCCCAAACGCAGAGGGCAGGTGTGGGGCCGAGGGGGATGGCGTTGGTGCATGGCGGGTGCCATTACCCAATCCGGTGATGCACCACAAAGCCCCGTCCTCGGGCAACATGACTCCTTGGTCGGAGGGCGGTCTGGAACCCCCCCCCCCCCCCCAACCACCACCACCACCCCCCAGAGGGTGAACCCTGGTCAAGTAGAAAAGTCACAGAAACCACCCCATTTGGATCTGACCTAAAATTGCTCCACTGGTACACTGTGTGAGGGTTGAGGGGAGGGGGTGCGATGGTAGACTGCAGATCGGGGAATGCCTGGGGGCGTGGCACCTAGCGTGAAGGCCTGGGTCTGTTTTGAGTAGAGGGGGGGGGGCTTTGTGAGGGGCCGTGCCGCTCGCCAGCCCAGCACAAGGGTCATCGCTGGGAGGGACTTCACAAGCTGGCGAGGCCACCTTGTGCTTTGTCTTTCTTGTTTTGTGGTGCGGCGATGGGGGGGTGTTGGGGTTCCCATGCGCCTTCAGGAAGCGGGGGGGGAGGGGGGGGTGCTGTGGCATGGGTGGACTCCTTAGACCCCCCCCTCCCCCCCCGCCTTGCCTCACCATGGCATGCCCGTCTGATGGTAATTTCTGTTGTCAAGAATGCAGGGAGCCCTGGGGGGGGGGGGGGGCGGGGTGCGGTGGGCGCGGACCTCAGGGGGGGGGGGGGGGGGGGCTGCCCGTCACTTGGCCCATGAACAATAAGAACTCAATGGGAAATCTTGGGCACCAAAGAAAAGTTTTAGTTGGGTGTACTAGAATTCCGGTGACTGTTGTGTGGTGTCTGCCCCCCCCCCCGGGGGGGGGGCTGTCATTTGGTCACTGCCCCCCCCCCCCCCCCACACACACCCGGGGGGGGTTGGACAGTGGGAGGGGGGGGGTACTAGAACATAGGGAACACGGTGGTGTTCTTGGTTTCTCATATACGAGAACACCCCATGTCCCCACTCTACTCCCGAGACCCGAATCCGGCGGGTGTTATATAGCCCTGCGCCCCCCACCCCCCCGCCGGTCCTGTGCTGGAGCCCCTGCCGGGGCTCTGTTCATGCATCGGGACGGGGGTTGTTCAACGGTGCAATGGCCTCAATGGCGCACGCGGGTCACCCGGGGGCCTGCAGACCCGAGAGGCGTCGTGGCCCACCGCGTTCCCGCCTGCAAACCCCCCCCCCCGCGGCGTTGCAGGAACCGAGGCCCAAGTAGCCCTTGGTCACTCCGGGCACGGCCTTGTCTGAGCACCGCATCCCCTTCTGACCATTGTTTCCCTGATTCTTTGCCGTGTTCGCTGTAGCGAAGGGGGGCTGGCCCAAGGGAATGCCGTGCACGCAGTGCGAAGTTTTGGATGTCGGCAAATACTCGCACCCTCGCTACCTTTTGGTGGTAGAACATTGATCCTGTGCCCTTGGTTTCCCATGAAGGAAAAGTGCTTCCATAAATAGTCATATATTTTTGGATTGTTCATTTTTCTGAAATGGATTCAGAGGGAATAATACGGTCACCACCAACCGTATTACTTGGGGGAGTATCCCAGCCTCTGCCTGCGCAGTATGCACGCAGTGCCCATGCAGTGCCCACGGAGTGCAAGAACTTCCCCCAAGTTTTGTAGTTGCCGTAGTTGTCGGCCTCGGCCCACGTTGACATTTATTTGTGTTGATCATGAGTGCACTTGACACTTGAGACTCGGCGGTGATGCAAAGCAGCAGCGACAGTAGATGACCGACCGGAAGTGCGACTTTGAGTCATTGCGTTTGGGGCCTGTACTCAGGAGTGTCACCCGGCGACCGGACTGTTTGGGCGCCTAGAAGCAGGGGTCTGGTTGTGCAGGAATGTGCAGGTGACTGGGCAGTTGTGGAGAGCGGAGGGGGCTGTGGCAGCATGTCGAGGGATGCAGGGGGGCAGAGGATTGCTGTACCCCCGCTGGGCCAGGCAGTGTGCTGTGGAGGGTGTGGAGGGGTGTGGGGGGGCAGAGGATTGCTGTACCCCCCGCTGGGCCAGGCAGTGTGCTGTGGAGGGGTGTGGAGGGGTGTGGGGGGGCAGAGGATTGCTGTACCCCCCGCTGGGCCAGGCAGTGTGCTGTGGAGGGGTGTGGAGGGGTGTGGGGGGGGCAGAGGATTGCTGTACCCCCCGCTGGGCCAGGCAGTGTGCTGTGGAGGGGTGTGGAGGGGTGTGGGGGGGCAGAGGAGTGCTGTACCCCCCGCTGGGCCAGGCAGTGTGCTGTGGAGGGGTGTGGAGGGGTGTGGGGGGGCAGAGGATTGCTGTACCCCCCGCTGGGCCAGGCAGTGTGCTGTGGAGGGGTGTGGAGGGGTGTGGGGGGGCAGAGGAGTGCTGTACCCCCCGCTGGGCCAGGCAGTGTGCTGTGGAGGGGTGTGGAGGGGTGTGGGGGGGGCAGAGGATTGCTGTACCCCCCGCTGGGCCAGGCAGTGTGCTGTGGAGGGGTGTGGAGGGGTGTGGGGGGGCAGAGGATTGCTGTACCCCCCGCTGGGCCAGGCAGTGTGCTGTGGAGGGGTGTGGAGGGGTGTGGGGGGGGCAGAGGATTGCTGTACCCCCCGCTGGGCCAGGCAGTGTGCTGTGGAGGGGTGTGGAGGGGTGTGTGGGGGGCAGAGGAGTGCTGTACCCCCCGCTGGGCCAGGCAGTGTGCTGTGGAGGGGTGTGGAGGGGTGTGGGGGGGGCAGAGGATTGCTGTACCCCCCGCTGGGCCAGGCAGTGTGCTGTGGAGGGGTGTGGAGGGGTGTGGGGGGGCAGAGGATTGCTGTACCCCCCGCTGGGCCAGGCAGTGTGCTGTGGAGGGGTGTGGGGGGTTGTGGGGGGGCAGAGGATTGCTGTACCCCCCGCTGGGCCAGGCAGTGTGCTGTGGAGGGGTGTGGAGGGGTGTGGGGGGGGCAGAGGAGTGCTGTACCCCCCGCTGGGCCAGGCAGTGTGCTGTGGAGGGGTGTGGAGGGGTGTGGGGGGGGCAGAGGATTGCTTTTCCCCCCGCTGGGCCAGGCAGTGTGCTGTGGATGGTTGTCGAGGGGTGTGGGGGGGCAGAGGAGTGCTGTACCCCCCGCTGGGCCAGGCAGTGTGCTGTGGAGGGGTGTGGAGGGGTGTGGGGGGGCAGAGGAGTGCTGTACCCCCCGCTGGGCCAGGCAGTGTGCTGTGGAGGGGTGTGGGGGGGCAGAGGATTGCTGTATCCCCCGCTGGGCCAGGCAGTGTGCTGTGGAGGGTGTGGAGGGGTGTGGGGGGGCAGAGGAGTGCTGTACCCCCCGCTGGGCCAGGCAATGTGCTGTGGAGGGGTGTGGAGGGGTGTGGGGGGGCAGAGGAGTGCTGTACCCCCCGCTGGGCCAGGCAGTGTGCTGTGGAGGGGTGTGGAGGGGTGTGGGGGGGCAGAGGAGTGCTGTACCCCCCGCTGGGCCAGGCAGTGTGCTGTGGAGGGGTGTGGGGGGGCAGAGGATTGCTGTATCCCCCGCTGGGCCAGGCAGTGTGCTGTGGAGGGTGTGGAGGGGTGTGGGGGGGCAGAGGAGTGCTGTACCCCCCGCTGGGCCAGGCAATGTGCTGTGGAGGGGTGTGGAGGGGTGTGGGGGGGCAGAGGAGTGCTGTACCCCCCGCTGGGCCAGGCAGTGTGCTGTGGAGGGGTGTGGGGGGTTGTGGGGGGGCAGAGGATTGCTGTACCCCCCGCTGGGCCAGGCAATGTGCTGTGGAGGGTGTGGAGGGGTGTGGGGGGGCAGAGGATTGCTGTACCCCCCGCTGGGCCAGGCAGTGTGCTGTGGAGGGGTGTGGAGGGGTGTGGGGGGGCAGAGGAGTGCTGTACCCCCCGCTGGGCCAGGCAGTGTGCTGTGGAGGGGTGTGGAGGGGTGTGGGGGGGCAGAGGATTGCTGTACCCCCCGCTGGGCCAGGCAGTGTGCTGTGGAGGGGTGTGGAGGGGTGTGGGGGGGCAGAGGAGTGCTGTACCCCCCGCTGGGCCAGGCAGTGTGCTGTGGAGGGGTGTGGAGTGGTGTGGGGGGGCAGAGGAGTGCTGTACCCCCTGCTGGGCCAGGCAGTGTGCTGTGGAGGGTGTGGAGGGGTGTGGGGGGGCAGAGGAGTGCTGTACCTCCCGCTGGGCCAGGCAGTGTGCTGTGGAGGGGTGTGGGGGGGTGTGGGGGGGCAGAGGAGTGCTGTACCCCCCGCTGGGCCAGGCAGTGTGCTGTGGAGGGGTGTGGGGGGGTGTGGGGGGGGCACAGGATTGCTGTACCCCCCGCTGGGCCAGGCAGTGTGCTGTGGAGGGGTGTGAAGGGGTGTGGGGGGGGCAGAGGATTGCTGTACCCCCCGCTGGGCCAGGCAATGTGCTGTGGAGGGGTGTGGAGGGGTGTGGGGGGGCAGAGGAGTGCTGTACCCCCCGCTGGGCCAGGCAGCGTGCTGTGGAGGGGTGTGGAGGGGTGTGGGGGGGCAGAGGATTGCTGTACCCCCCGCTGGGCCAGGCAATGTGCTGTGGAGGGGTGTGGAGGGGTGTTTGGGGGCCGAGGATTGCTGTACCCCCCGCTGGCCCAGGCAGTGTGCTGTGGAGGGGTGTGGAGGGGTGTGGGGGGGGCAGAGGAGTGCTGTACCCCCCGCTGGGCCAGGCAGTGTGCTGTGGAGGGGTGTGGAGGGGTGTGGAGGGGCAGAGGATTGCTGTACCCCCCCGCTGGGCCAGGCAGTGTGCTGTGGAGGGGTGTGGAGGGGTGTGGGGGGGCAGAGGATTGCTGTACCCCCCGCTGGGCCAGGCAGTATGCTGTTGAGGGGTGTGGAGGGGTGTGGGGGGGGCAGAGGAGTGCTGTACCCCCTGCTGGGCCAGGCAATGTGCTGTGGAGGGTGTGGAGTGCTGTGGGGGGGCAGAGGAGTGCTGTACCCCCCGCTGGGCCAGGCAGTGTGCTGTGGAGGGGTGTGGAGGGGTGTGGGGGGGCAGAGGATTGCTGTACCCCCCGCTGGGCCAGGCAGTGTGCTGTGGAGGGCCGTGGAGGGGTGTGGGGGGGGCAGAGGATTGCTGTACCCCCCGCTGGGCCAGGCAGCGTGCTGTGGAGGGGTGTGGAGGGGTGTGGGGGGGCAGAGGATTGCTGTACCCCCCGCTGGGCCAGGCAGTGTGCTGTGGATGGTTGTCGAAGGGTGTGGGGGGGCAGAGGAGTGCTGTACCCCCTGCTGGGCCAGGCAGTGTGCTGTGGAGGGGTGTGAAGGGGTGTGGGTGGGCAGAGGATTGCTGTACCCCCCGCTGGGCCAGGCAGTGTGCTGTGGAGGGCTGTGGAGGGGTGTGGGGGGGCAGAGGATTGCTGTACCCCCCGCTGGGCCAGGCAGTGTGCTGTGGAGGGGTGTGGAGGGGTGTGGGGGGGGCAGAGGATTGCTGTACCCCCCGCTGGGCCAGGCAGTGTGCTGTGGAGGGGTGTGGAGGGGTGTGGGGGGGGCAGAGGATTGCTGTACCCCCCGCTGGGCCAGGCAGTGTGCTGTGGAGGGGTGTGGAGGGGTGTGGGGGGGCAGAGGATTGCTGTACCCCCCGCTGGGCCAGGCAGTGTGCTGTGGAGGGGTGTGGAGGGGTGTGGGGGGGGCAGAGGATTGCTGTACCCCCCGCTGGGCCAGGCAATGTGCTGTGGAGGGTGTGGAGGGGTGTGGGGGGGCAGAGGATTGCTGTACCCCCCGCTGGGCCAGGCAATGTGCTGTGGAGGGTGTGGAGGGGTGTGGGGGGGCAGAGGAGTGCTGTACCCCCCGCTGGGCCAGGCAGTGTGCTGTGGAGGGGTGTGGAGGGGTGTGGGGGGGCAGAGGAGTGCTGTACCCCCCGCTGGGCCAGGCAGTGTGCTGTGGAGGGGTGTGGAGGGGTGTGGGGGGGCAGAGGATTGCTGTACCCCCCGCTGGGCCAGGCAGCGTGCTGTGGAGGGGTGTGGAGGGGTGTGGGGGGGCAGAGGATTGCTGTACCCCCCCGCTGGGCCAGGCAGTGTGCTGTGGAGGGGTGTGGAGGGGTGTGGGGGGGCAGAGGAGTGCTGTACCCCCCGCTGGGCCAGGCAGTGTGCTGTGGAGGGGTGGGGGGGGGTGTGGGGGGGGCAGAGGATTGCTGTACCCCCCCGCTGGGCCAGGCAGTGTTCTGTGGAGGGGTGTGGAGGGGTGTGGGGGGGCAGAGGATTGCTGTACCCCCCGCTGGGCCAGGCAGTGTGCTGTGGAGGGGTGTGGAGGGGTGTGGGGGGGCAGAGGATTGCTGTACCCCCCGCTGGGCCAGGCAGTGTGCTGTGGAGGGGTGTGGAGGGGTGTGTGGGGGGCAGAGGATTGCTGTACCCCCTGCTGGGCCAGGCAGTGTGCTGTGGAGGGTGTGGAGGGGTGTGGGGGGGCAGAGGAGTGCTGTACCCCCCGCTGGGCCAGGCAGTGTGCTGTGGAGGGGTGTGGAGGGGTGTGGGGGGGCAGAGGATTGCTGTACCCCCCGCTGGGCCAGGCAGTGTGCTGTGGAGGGGTGTGGAGGGGTGTGGGGGGGCAGAGGATTGCTGTACCCCCCGCTGGGCCAGGCAGTGTGCTGTGGAGGGGTGTGGAGGGGTGTGGGGGGGCAGAGGATTGCTGTACCCCCCGCTGGGCCAGGCAGTGTGCTGTGGAGGGGTGTGGAGGGGTGTGGGGGGGCAGAGGATTGCTGTACCCCCCGCTGGGCCAGGCAGTGTGCTGTGGAGGGGTGTGGAGGGGTGTGGGGGGGCAGAGGAGTGCTGTACCCCCCGCCCGGCCAGGCAGTGTGCTGTGGAGGGGTGTGGGGGGGGCAGAGGATTGCTGTACCCCCCGCTGGGCCAGGCAGTGTGCTGTGGAGGGGTGTGGAGGGGTGTGGGGGGGCAGAGGAGTGCTGTACCCCCCGCTGGGCCAGGCAGTGTGCTGTGGAGGGGTGTGGGGGGGGCAGAGGAGTGCTGTACCCCCCGCTGGGCCAGGCAGTGTGCTGTGGAGGGGTGTCGAGGGGTGTGGGGGGGCAGAGGAGTGCTGTACCCCCCGCTGGGCCAGGCAGTGTGCTGTGGAGGGGTGTGGAGGGGTGTGGGGGGGGCAGAGGAGTGCTGTACCCCCCGCTGGGCCAGGCAGTGTGCTGTGGAGGGGTGTCGAGGGGTGTGGGGGGGCAGAGGAGTGCTGTACCCCCCGCTGGGCCAGGCAGTGTGCTGTGGAGGGGTGTGGAGGGGTGTGGGGGGGGCAGAGGATTGCTGTACCCCCCGCTGGGCCAGGCAGTGTGCTGTGGAGGGGTGTGGAGGGGTGTGGGGGGGGCAGAGGAGTGCTGTACCCCCCGCTGGGCCAGGCAGTGTGCTGTGGAGGGTGTGGAGGGGTTTGGGGGGCCAGAGGAGTGCTGTACCCCCCGCTGGGCCAGGCAGTGTGCTGTGGAGGGGTGTGGGGGGGGCAGAGGATTGCTGTACCCCCCGCTGGGCCAGGCAGTGTGCTGTGGAGGGGTGTGGAGGGGTTTGGGGGGGCAGAGGAGTGCTGTACCCCCCGCTGGGCCAGGCAGTGTGCTGTGGAGGGGTGTGGGGGGGGCAGAGGATTGCTGTACCCCCCGCTGGGCCAGGCAGTGTGCTGTGGAGGGTGTGGAGGGGTTTGGGGGGGCAGAGGAGTGCTGTACCCCCCGCTGGGCCAGGCAGTGTGCTGTGGAGGGGTGTGGAGGGGTGTGTGGGGGGCAGAGGAGTGCTGTACCCCCCGCTGGGCCAGGCAATGTGCTGTGGAGGGGTGTGGAGGGGTGTGGGGGGGCAGAGGATTGCTGTACCCCCCGCTGGGCCAGGCAGTGTGCTGTGGAGGGTGTGGAGGGGTGTGGGGGGGCAGAGGAGTGCTGTACCCCCCGCTGGGCCAGGCAGTGTGCTGTGGAGGGGTGTGGAGGGGTGTGGGGGGGCAGAGGATTGCTGTACCCCCCGCTGGGCCAGGCAGTGTGCTGTGGAGGGTGTGGAGGGGTGTGGGGGGGCAGAGGAGTGCTGTACCCCCCGCTGGGCCAGGCAGTGTGCTGTGGAGGGGTGTGGAGGGGTGTGGGGGGGGCAGAGGATTGCTGTACCCCCCGCTGGGCCAGGCAGTGTGCTGTGGAGGGGTGTGGGGGGGGCAGAGGAGTGCTGTACCCCCCGCTGGGCCAGGCAGTGTGCTGTGGAGGGGTGTGGAGGGGTTTGGGGGGGCAGAGGAGTGCTGTACCCCCCGCTGGGCCAGGCAGTGTGCTGTGGAGGGGTGTGGGGGGGGCAGAGGATTGCTGTACCCCCCGCTGGGCCAGGCAGTGTGCTGTGGAGGGTGTGGAGGGGTTTGGGGGGGCAGAGGAGTGCTGTACCCCCCGCTGGGCCAGGCAGTGTGCTGTGGAGGGGTGTGGAGGGGTGTGGGGGGGCAGAGGAGTGCTGTACCCCCCGCTGGGCCAGGCAGTGTGCTGTGGAGGGGTGTGGAGGGGTGTGTGGGGGCAGAGGAGTGCTGTACCCCCCCGCTGGGCCAGGCAGTGTGCTGTGGAGGGTGTGGAGGGGTGTGGGGGGGCAGAGGATTGCTGTACCCCCCGCTGGGCCAGGCAGTGTGCTGTGGAGGGGTGTGGAGGGGTGTGGGGGGGGCAGAGGAGTGCTGTACCCCCCGCTGGGCCAGGCAGTGTGCTGTGGAGGGGTGTGGAGGGGTGTGGGGGGGCAGAGGATTGCTGTACCCCCCGCTGGGCCAGGCAGTGTGCTGTGGAGGGGTGTGGAGGGGTGTGTGGGGGGCAGAGGATTGCTGTACCCCCTGCTGGGCCAGGCAGTGTGCTGTGGAGGGTGTGGAGGGGTGTGGGGGGGCAGAGGAGTGCTGTACCCCCCGCTGGGCCAGGCAGTGTGCTGTGGAGGGGTGTGGAGGGGTGTGGGGGGGCAGAGGATTGCTGTACCCCCCGCTGGGCCAGGCAGTGTGCTGTGGAGGGGTGTGGAGGGGTGTGGGGGGGCAGAGGAGTGCTGTACCCCCTGCTGGGCCAGGCAATGTGCTGTGGAGGGTGTGGAGTGCTGTGGGGGGGCAGAGGAGTGCTGTACCCCCCGCTGGGCCAGGCAGTGTGCTGTGGAGGGGTGTGGAGGGGTGTGGGGGGGCAGAGGATTGCTGTACCCCCCGCTGGGCCAGGCAGTGTGCTGTGGAGGGGTGTGGAGGGGTGTGGGGGGGCAGAGGATTGCTGTACCCCCCGCTGGGCCAGGCAGTGTGCTGTGGAGGGGTGTGGAGGGGTGTGGGGGGGCAGAGGATTGCTGTACCCCCCGCTGGGCCAGGCAGTGTGCTGTGGAGGGGTGTGGAGGGGTGTGGGGGGGGCAGAGGATTGCTGTACCCCCCGCTGGGCCAGGCAATGTGCTGTGGAGGGTGTGGAGGGGTGTGGGGGGGCAGAGGATTGCTGTACCCCCCGCTGGGCCAGGCAATGTGCTGTGGATGGTTGTCGAAGGGTGTGGGGGGGCAGAGGAGTGCTGTACCCCCCGCTGGGCCAGGCAGTGTGCTGTGGATGGTTGTCGAAGGGTGTGGGGGGGCAGAGGAGTGCTGTACCCCCTGCTGGGCCAGGCAGTGTGCTGTGGAGGGGTGTGAAGGGGTGTGGGTGGGCAGAGGATTGCTGTACCCCCCGCTGGGCCAGGCAGTGTGCTGTGGATGGTTGTCGAAGGGTGTGGGGGGGCAGAGGAGTGCTGTACCCCCTGCTGGGCCAGGCAGTGTGCTGTGGAGGGGTGTGAAGGGGTGTGGGTGGGCAGAGGATTGCTGTACCCCCCGCTGGGCCAGGCAGTGTGCTGTGGAGGGCTGTGGAGGGGTGTGGGGGGGCAGAGGATTGCTGTACCCCCCGCTGGGCCAGGCAGTGTGCTGTGGAGGGGTGTGGAGGGGTGTGGGGGGGGCAGAGGATTGCTGTACCCCCCGCTGGGCCAGGCAGTGTGCTGTGGAGGGGTGTGGAGGGGTGTGGGGGGGCAGAGGATTGCTGTACCCCCCGCTGGGCCAGGCAGCGTGCTGTGGAGGGGTGTGGAGGGGTGTGGGGGGGCAGAGGATTGCTGTACCCCCCGCTGGGCCAGGCAGTGTGCTGTGGAGGGGTGTGGAGGGGTGTGGGGGGGGCAGAGGATTGCTGTACCCCCCGCTGGGCCAGGCAATGTGCTGTGGAGGGTGTGGAGGGGTGTGGGGGGGCAGAGGATTGCTGTACCCCCCGCTGGGCCAGGCAATGTGCTGTGGAGGGTGTGGAGGGGTGTGGGGGGGCAGAGGAGTGCTGTACCCCCCGCTGGGCCAGGCAGTGTGCTGTGGAGGGGTGTGGAGGGGTGTGGGGGGGCAGAGGAGTGCTGTACCCCCCGCTGGGCCAGGCAGTGTGCTGTGGAGGGGTGTGGGGGGGCAGAGGATTGCTGTATCCCCCGCTGGGCCAGGCAGCGTGCTGTGGAGGGGTGTGGAGGGGTGTGGGGGGGCAGAGGATTGCTGTACCCCCCCGCTGGGCCAGGCAGTGTGCTGTGGAGGGGTGTGGAGGGGTGTGGGGGGGCAGAGGAGTGCTGTACCCCCCGCTGGGCCAGGCAGTGTGCTGTGGAGGGGTGTGGAGGGGTGTGGGGGGGCAGAGGATTGCTGTACCCCCCGCTGGGCCAGGCAATGTGCTGTGGAGGGTGTGGAGGGGTGTGGGGGGGCAGAGGAGTGCTGTACCCCCCGCTGGGCCAGGCAATGTGCTGTGGAGTGGTGTGGAGGGGTGTGGGGGGGCAGAGGAGTGCTGTACCCCCCGCTGGGCCAGGCAATGTGCTGTGGAGGGTGTGGAGGGGTGTGGGGGGGCAGAGGAGTGCTGTACCCCCCGCTGGGCCAGGCAGTGTGCTGTGGAGGGGTGTGAAGGGGTGTGGGTGGGCAGAGGATTGCTGTACCCCCCGCTGGGCCAGGCAGTGTGCTGTGGAGGGTGTGGAGGGGTGTGGGGGGGCAGAGGAGTGCTGTACCCCCCGCTGGGCCAGGCAGTGTGCTGTGGAGGGGTGTGGGGGGGTGTGGGGGGGGCAGAGGATTGCTGTACCCCCCGCTGGGCCAGGCAGTGTGCTGTGGAGGGTGTGGAGGGGTGTGGGGGGGGCAGAGGATTGCTGTACCCCCCGCTGGGCCAGGCAGTGTGCTGTGGAGGGTGTGGAGGGGTTTGGGGGGGCAGAGGAGTGCTGTACCCCCCGCTGGGCCAGGCAGTGTGCTGTGGAGGGGTGTGGAGTGGTGTGGGGCGGCAGAGGACTGCTGTACCCCCCCGCTGGGCCAGGCAGTGTGCTGTGGAGGGGTGTGGAGGGGTGTGGGGGGGCAGAGGAGTGCTGTACCCCCCGCTGGGCCAGGCAGTGTGCTGTGGAGGGGTGTGGAGGGGTGTGGGGGGGGCAGAGGATTGCTGTACCCCCCGCTGGGCCAGGCAGTGTGCTGTGGAGGGGTGTGGAGGGGTGTGGGGGGGCAGAGGAGTGCTGTACCCCCCGCTGGGCCAGGCAGTGTGCTGTGGAGGGGTGTGAAGGGGTGTGGGGGGGGCAGAGGATTGCTGTACCCCCTGCTGGGCCAGGCAATGTGCTGTGGAGGGGTGTGGAGGGGTGTGGGGGGGGCAGAGGATTGCTGTAACCCCCGCTGGGCCAGGCAGTGTGCTGTGGAGGGTGTGGAGGGGTGTGGGGGGGCAGAGGATTGCTGTACCCCCCGCTGGGCCAGGGAATGTGCTGTGGAGGGGTGTGGAGGGGTGTGGGGGGGCCGAGGATTGCTGTACCCCCCGCTGGGCCAGGCAGTGTGCTGTGGAGGGGTGTGGAGGGGTGTGGGGGGGCAGAGGAGTGCTGTACCCCCCGCTGGGCCAGGCAGTGTGCTGTGGAGGGGTGTGGAGGGGTGTGGGGGGGCAGAGGATTGCTGTACCCCCCCGCTGGGCCAGGCAGTGTGCTGTGGAGGGGTGTGGAGTGCTGTGGGGGGGCAGAGGAGTGCTGTACCCCCCGCTGGGCCAGGCAGTGTGCTGTGGAGGGGTGTGGAGGGGTGTGGGGGGGCAGAGGATTGCTGTACCCCCCCGCTGGGCCAGGCAGTGTGCTGTGGAGGGGTGTGGAGGGGTGTGGGGGGGGCAGAGGATTGCTGTACCCCCCGCCGGGCCAGGCAATGTGCTGTGGAGGGTGTGGAGGGCTGTGGGGGGGCAGAGGAGTGCTGTACCCCCCGCTGGTTCAGGTTCAGGTTCAGGACGACCTGCCCGAGGCTCCAGCACAGCCGGAGGGGGACCCATAAAACGAGGGGCTCCCAACCGCCACAAGGCGGCCTACTCGGTCCCGCCTGGAAAGGTCGAAGCGGGCGGCCCGTGGCGGCACCCCGAGCCACCGGGGGCCGACACTTGCCGAGTTTCGGGGGGGGGTCCGCATGTGGTGTGGGCGGGGGCGCGAGGGCTGTAGGGGGCTCACGTGCGCAGGGGCGTCAGTGTGCCGCCGGCGTCGGCCTGGACGGTGTCGGTGAGGGTGCTGCCAGCAAGGCACAACGGGGTCCGCGAAATGCCGCCGCTTCACGCCTTGCCCCAACAGGGGCGCAGACTGGGGCTGCGCAGGGGCGCAGACTGGGGCTGCGCAGGGGCGCAGACTGGGGCTGCGCAGGGGCGCAGACTGGGGCTGCGCAGGGGCGCAGACTGGAGCTGCGCAGGGGCGCAGACTGGGGCTGCGCACGGGCGCTGACTGGGGCTGCGCAGGGGCGCAGACTGGGGCTGAGCAGAGGCGCAGACTGGGGCTGTGCAGGGGCGCAGACTGGGGCTGCGCAGGCGCGCAGACTGGGGCTGCGCAGGGGCGCAGACTGGGGCTGCGCATGGGCGCAGACTGGGGCTGCGCATGGGCGCAGACTGGGGCTGCGCATGCGTGCAGACTGGGGCTGCGCAGGGGCGCAGACTGGGGCCGCGCATGAGCGCAGGCTGGGGCTGCGCAGGGGCGCAGACTGGGGCTGCGCAGGGGCGCAGACTGGGGCTGCGCAGGGGCGCAGACTGGGGCTGCGCAGGGGCGCAGACTGGGGCTGCGCATGAGCGCAGGCTGGGGCTGCGCATGTGCGCAGACTGGGGCTGCGCAGGGGCGCAGACTGGGGCTGCGCATGTGCGCAGACTGGGGCTGCGCAGGGGCGCAGACTGGGGCTGCGCAGGGGCGCAGACTGGGGCCGCGCAGGGGCGCAGAGTGGGGCTGCGAAGGGGCGCAGACTGGGGCTGCGCACGGGCGCAGTCTGCGCAGTGGCGCAGACTGGGGCTGCGCAGGGGCGCAGACTGGGGCTGCGCAGGGGCGCAGACTGGGGCTGCGCAGGGGCGCAGACTGGGGCTGCGCAGGGGCGCAGACTGGGGCTGCGCATGTGCGCAGACTGGGGCTGCGCAGGGGCGCAGACTGGGGCTGCGCACGGGCGCAGACTGGGGCTGCGCAGGGGCGCAGACTGGGGCTGAGCAGGGGCGCAGACTGGGGCTGTGCAGGGGCGCAGACTGGGGCTGCGCAGGCGCGCAGACTGGGGCTGCGCAGGAGCGCAGACTGGGGCTGCGCAGGGGCGCAGACTGGGGCTGCGCAGGGGCGCAGACTGGGGCTGCGCATGGGCGCAGACTGGGGCTGCCATGGGCGCAGACTGGGGCTGCGCATGCGTGCAGACTGGGGCTGCGCAGGGGCGCAGACTGGGGCCGCGCATGAGCGCAGACTGGGGCTGCGCAGGGGCGCAGACTGGGGCTGCGCAGGGGCGCAGACTGGGGCTGCGCATGTGCGCAGACTGGGGCTGCGCAGGGGCGCAGGCTGGGGCCGCGCAGGGGCGCAGACTGGGCCTGCGCAGGGGCGCAGACTGGGGCTGCGCAGGGGCGCAGAGTGGGGCTGCGCAGGGGCGCAGACTGGGGCTGCGCAGGGGCGCAGACTGGAGCTGCGCAGGGGCGCAGACTGGGGCTGCGCACGGGCGCAGACTGGGGCTGCGCAGGGGCGCAGACTGGGGCTGAGCAGAGGCGCAGACTGGGGCTGTGCAGGGGCGCAGACTGGGGCTGCGCAGGCGCGCAGACTGGGGCTGCGCAGGGGCGCAGACTGGGGCTGCGCAGGGGCGCAGACTGGGGCTGCGCAGGGGCGCAGACTGGGGCTGCGCATGGGCGCAGACTGGGGCTGCGCATGGGCGCAGACTGGGGCTGCGCATGCGTGCAGACTGGGGCTGCGCAGGGGCGCAGACTGGGGCCGCGCATGAGCGCAGGCTGGGGCTGCGCAGGGGCGCAGACTGGGGCTGCGCAGGGGCGCAGACTGGGGCTGCGCAGGGGCGCAGACTGGGGCTGCGCAGGGGCGCAGACTGGGGCTGCGCAGGGGCGCAGACTGGGGCTGCGCAGGGGCGCAGACTGGGGCTGCGCATGAGCGCAGGCTGGGGCTGCGCATGTGCGCAGACTGGGGCTGCGCAGGGGTGCAGACTGGGGCTGCGCATGTGCACAGACTGGGGCTGCGCAGGGGCGCAGACTGGGGCTGCGCAGGGGCGCAGACTGGGGCCGCGCAGGGGCGCAGAGTGGGGCTGCGAAGGGGCGCAGACTGGGGCTGCGCACGGGCGCAGTCTGCGCAGTGGCGCAGACTGGGGCTGCGCAGGGGCGCAGACTGGGGCTGCGCAGGGGCGCAGACTGGGGCTGCGCAGGGGCGCAGACTGGGGCTGCGCAGGGGCGCAGACTGGGGCTGCGCATGTGCGCAGACTGGGGCTGCGCAGGGGCGCAGACTGGGGCTGCGCACGGGCGCAGACTGGGGCTGCGCAGGGGCGCAGACTGGGGCTGAGCAGGGGCGCAGACTGGGGCTGTGCAGGGGCGCAGACTGGGGCTGCGCAGGCGCGCAGACTGGGGCTGCGCAGGAGCGCAGACTGGGGCTGCGCAGGGGCGCAGACTGGGGCTGCGCAGGGGCGCAGACTGGGGCTGCGCATGGGCGCAGACTGGGGCTGCCATGGGCGCAGACTGGGGCTGCGCATGCGTGCAGACTGGGGCTGCGCAGGGGCGCAGACTGGGGCCGCGCATGAGCGCAGGCTGGGGCTGCGTAGGGGCGCAGACTGGGGCTGCGCAGGGGCGCAGACTGGGGCTGCGCATGTGCGCAGACTGGGGCTGCGCAGGGGCGCAGGCTGGGGCCGCGCAGGGGCGCAGACTGGGCCTGCGCAGGGGCGCAGACTGGGGCTGCGCAGGGGCGCAGAGTGGGGCTGCGAAGGGGCGCAGACTGGGGCTGCGCACGGGCGCAGTCTGCGCAGTGGCGCAGACTGGGGCTGCGCAGGGGCGCAGACTGGGGCTGCGCAGGGGCGCAGACTGGGGCTGCGCAGGGGCGCAGACTGGGGCTGCGCAGGGGCGCAGACTGGGGCTGCGCAGGGGCGCAGACTGGGGCTGCGCATGTGCGCAGACTGGGGCTGCGCAGGGGCACAGACTGGGGCTGCGCACGGGCGCAGACTGGGGCTGCGCAGGGGCGCAGACTGGGGCTGGGCAGGGGCGCAGACTGGGGCTGTGCAGGGGCGCAGACTGGGGCTGCGCAGGCGCGCAGACTGGGGCTGCGCAGGAGCGCAGACTGGGGCTGCGCAGGGGCGCAGACTGGGGCTGCGCAGGGGCGCAGACTGGGGCTGCGCAGGGGCGCAGACTGGGGCTGCGCAGGGGCGCAGACTGGGGCTGCGCATGCGTGCAGACTGGGGCTGCGCAGGGGCGCAGACTGGGGCCGCGCATGAGCGCAGGCTGGGGCTGCGTAGGGGCGCAGACTGGGGCTGCGCAGGGGCGCAGACTGGGGCTGCGCAGGGGCGCAGACTGGGGCTGCGCATGTGCGCAGACTGGGGCTGCGCAGGGGCGCAGGCTGGGGCTGCGCAGGGGCGCAGACTGGGGCTGCGCAGGGGCGCAGACTGGGGCTGCGCAGGGGCGCAGACTGGGGCTGCGCAGGGGCGCAGACTGGGGCTGCGCAGGGGCGCAGACTGGGGCTGCGCAGGGGCGCAGGCTGGGGCTGCGCAGGGGCGCAGACTGGGGCTGCGCAGGGGCGCAGACTGGGGCTGCGCAGGGGCGCAGACTGGGGCTGCGCAGGAGCGCAGACTGGGGCTGCGCAGGGGCGCAGACTGGGGCTGCGCAGGGGCGCAGACTGGGGCTGCGCAGGCGCGCAGACTGGGGCTGCGCAGGCGCGCAGACTGGGGCTACGCAGGGGCGCAGACTGGGGTTACGCAGGGGCGCAGACTGGGGCTGCGCAGGGGCGCAGACTGGGGCTGCGCAGGGGCGCAGACTGGGGCTGCGCAGGGGCGCAGACTGGGGCTGCGCAGGGGCGCAGACTGGGGCTGTGCAGGGGCGCAGACTGGGGCTGCGCAGGGGCGGAGACTGGGTCTGCGCAGGGGCGCAGACTGGGGCTGCGCAGGGGCGCAGACTGGGGCTGCGCAGGGGCGCAGACTGGGGCTGCGCATGGGCGCAGACTGGGGCTGCGCAGGGGCGCAGACTGGGGCTGCGCAGGGGCGCAGGCTGGGGCTGCGCAGGGGCGCAGACTGGGGCTGCGCAGGGGCGCAGACTGGGGCTGTGCAGGGGCGCAGACTGGGGCTGCGCAGGGGCGGAGACTGGGTCTGCGCAGGGGCGCAGACTGGGGCTGCGCAGGGGCGCAGACTGGGGCTGCGCAGGGGCGCAGACTGGGGCTGCGCATGGGCGCAGACTGGGGCTGCGCAGGGGCGCAGACTGGGGCTACGCAGGGGCGCAGACTGGGGTTACGCAGGGGCGCAGACTGGGGCTGCGCAGGGGCGCAGACTGGGGCTGCGCAGGGGCGCAGACTGGGGCTGCGCAGGGGCGCAGACTGGGGCTGCGCAGGGGCGCAGACTGGGGCTGTGCAGGGGCGCAGACTGGGGCTGCGCAGGGGCGGAGACTGGGTCTGCGCAGGGGCGCAGACTGGGGCTGCGCAGGGGCGCAGACTGGGGCTGCGCAGGGGCGCAGACTGGGGCTGCGCATGGGCGCAGACTGGGGCTGCGCAGGGGCGCAGACTGGGGCTGCGCAGGGGCGCAGGCTGGGGCTGCGCAGGGGCGCAGGCTGGGGCTGCGCAGGGGCGCAGACTGGGGCTGCGCAGGGGCGCAGACTGGGGCTGCGCAGGGGCGCAGACTGGGGCTGCGCAGGGGCGCAGACTGGGGCTGCGCAGGGGCGCAGACTGGGGCTGCGCAGGGGCGCAGGCTGGGGCTGCGCAGGGGCGCAGACTGGGGCTGCGCAGGGGCGCAGACTGGGGCTGCGCAGGGGCGCAGACTGGGGCTGCGCAGGGGCGCAGACTGGGGTTACGCAGGGGCGCAGACTGGGGCTGCGCAGGGGCGCAGACTGGGGCTGCGCAGGGGCGCAGACTGGGGCTGCGCAGGGGCGCAGACTGGGGCTGTGCAGGGGCGCAGACTGGGGCTGCGCAGGGGCGGAGACTGGGTCTGCGCAGGGGCGCAGACTGGGGCTGCGCAGGGGCGCAGACTGGGGCTGCGCAGGGGCGCAGACTGGGGCTGCGCATGGGCGCAGACTGGGGCTGCACATGGGCGCAGACTGGGGCTGCGCATGCGTGCAGACTGGGGCTGCGCAGGGGCGCAGACTGGGGCTGCGCAGGAGCGCAGACTGGGGCTGCGCAGGGGCGCAGACTGGGGCTGCGCAGGGGCGCAGACTGGGGCTGCGCAGGGGCGCAGACTGGGGCTACGCAGGGGCGCAGACTGGGGCTGCGCAGGGGCGCAGACTGGGGCTGCGCAGGGGCGCAGGCTGGGGCTGCGCAGGGGCGCAGACTGGGGCTGCGCAGGGGCGCAGACTGGGGCTGCGCAGGGGCGCAGACTGGGGCTGCGCAGGGGCGCAGACTGGGGCTGCGCAGGGGCGCAGACTGGGGCTACGCAGGGGCGCAGACTGGGGCTGCGCAGGGGCGCAGACTGGGGCTGCGCAGGGGCGCAGACTGGGGCTGCGCATGTGCGCAGACTGGGGCTGCGCAGGGGCGCAGACTGGGGCTGCGCAGGGGCGCAGACTGGGGCTGCGCAGGGGCGCAGAGTGGGGCTGCGAAGGGGCGCAGACTGGGGCTGCGCACGGGCGCAGTCTGCGCAGTGGCGCAGACTGGGGCTGCGCAGGGGCGCAGACTGGGGCTGCGCAGGGGCGCAGACTGGGGCTGCGCAGGGGCGCAGACTGGGGCTGCGCAGGGGCGCAGGCTGGGGCTGCGCAGGGGCGCAGACTGGGGCTGCGCAGGGGCGCAGACTGGGGCTGCGCAGGAGCGCAGACTGGGGCTGCGCAGGGGCGGAGACTGGGGCTGCGCAGGGGCGCAGACTGGGGCTGCGCAGGGGCGCAGACTGGGGCTGCGCATGGGCGCAGACTGGGGCTGCGCAGGCGCGCAGACTGGGGCTACGCAGGGGCGCAGACTGGGGCTGCGCAGGGGCGCAGACTGGGGCTGCGCAGGGGCGCAGACTGGGGCTGCGCAGGGGCGCAGACTGGGGCTGCGCAGGGGCGCAGACTGGGGCTGCGCAGGGGCGCAGGCTGGGGCTGCGCAGGGGCGCAGTCTGGGGCTGCGCAGGGGCGCAGACTGGGGCTGTGCAGGGGCGCAGACTGGGGCTGCGCAGGGGCGCAGACTGGGTCTGCGCAGGAGCGCAGACTGGGGCTGCGCAGGGGCGCAGACTGGGGCTGCGCAGGGGCGCAGACTGGGGCTGCGCATTGGCGCAGACTGGGGCTGCGCATGGGCGCAGACTGGGGCTGCGCAGGGGCGCAGACTGGGGCTGCGCAGGGGCGCAGACTGGGGCTGCGCAGGAGCGCAGACTGGGGCTGCGCAGGGGCGCAGACTGGGGCTGCGCAGGGGCGCAGACTGGGGCTGCGCAGGGGCGCAGACTGGGGCTACGCAGGGGCGCAGACTGGGGCTGCGCAGGGGCGCAGACTGGGGCTGCGCAGGGGCGCAGGCTGGGGCTGCGCAGGGGCGCAGACTGGGGCTGCGCAGGGGCGCAGACTGGGGCTGCGCAGGGGCGCAGACTGGGGCTGTGCAGGAGCGCAGACTGGGGCTGCGCAGGAGCGCAGACTGGGGCTGCGCAGGGGCGCAGACTGGGGCTGCGCAGGGGCGCAGACTGGGGCTCCGCAGGGGCGCAGACTGGGGCTGCGCAGGGGCGCAGACTGGGGCTGCGCAGGGGCGCAGGCTGGGGCTGCGCAGGGGCGCAGACTGGGGCTGCGCAGGGGCGCAGACTGGGGCTGCGCATGTGCGCAGACTGGGGCTGCGCAGGGGCGCAGACTGGGGCTGCGCAGGGGCGCAGACTGGGGCTGTGCAGGGGCGCAGACTGGGGCTGCGCAGGGGCGCAGACTGGGGCTGCGCAGGGGCGCAGACTGGGGCTGCGCAGGGGCGCAGACTGGGGCTCCGCAGGGGCGCAGACTGGGGCTGCGCAGGGGCGCAGACTGGGGCTGCGCAGGGGCGCAGGCTGGGGCTGCGCAGGGGCGCAGACTGGGGCTGCGCAGGGGCGCAGACTGGGGCTGCGCATGTGCGCAGACTGGGGCTGCGCAGGGGCGCAGGCTGGGGCTGCGCAGGGGCGCAGACTGGGGCTGCGCAGGGGCGCAGACTGGGGCTGCGCAGGAGCGCAGACTGGGGCTGCGCAGGGGCGCAGACTGGGGCTGCGCCGGGGCGCAGACTGGAGCTGCGCATGAGCGCAGACTGGGGCTGCGCAGGGGCGCAGACTGGGGCTGCGCAGGGGCGCAGACTGGGGCTGCGCAGGGGCGCAGACTGGGGCTGCGCAGGGGCGCAGGCTGGGGCTGCGCAGGGGCGCAGGCTGGGGCTGCGCAGGGGCGCAGACTGGGGCTGCGCAGGGGCGCAGACTTGGGCTGCGCAGGGGCGCAGACTGGGGCTGCGCAGGGGCGCAGACTTGGGCTGCGCAGGGGCGCAGACTGGGGCTGCGCAGGGGCGCAGACTGGGGCTGCGCAGGGGCGCAGACTGGGGCTGCGCAGGGGCGCAGACTGGGGCTGCGCAGGGGCGCAGACTGGGGCTGCGCAGGAGCGCAGACTGGGGCTGCGCACGGGCGCAGACTGGGGCTACGCAGGGGCGCAGACTGGGGCTGCGCAGGGGCGCAGACTGGGGCTGCGCAGGGGCGCAGACTGGGGCTGCGCAGGGGCGCAGACTGGGGCTGCGCAGGGGCGCAGACTGGGGCTGCGCAGGGGCGCAGACTGGGGCTGCGCATGCGTGCAGACTGGGGCTGCGCAGGGGCGCAGGCTGGGGCTGCACAGGGGCGCAGACTGGGGCTGCGCATGGGCGCAGACTGGGGCTGCGCATGAGCGCAGACTGGGGCTGCGCAGGAGCGCAGACTGGGGCTGCGCAGGGGCGCAGACTGGGGCTGCGCAGGGGCGCAGACTGGGGCTGCGCAGGGGCGCAGACTGGGGCTGCGCAGGAGCGCAGACTGGGGCTGCGCAGGGGCGCAGACTGGGGCTACGCAGGGGCGCAGGCTGGGGCTGCGCAGGGGCGCAGACTGGGGCTGCGCAGGGGCGCAGGCTGGGGCTGCGCAGGGGCGCAGACTGGGGCTGCGCAGGGGCGCAGACTGGGGCTGCGCAGGGGCGCAGACTGGGGCTGCGCAGGGGCGCAGGCTGGGGCTGCGCAGGGGCGCAGACTGGGGCTGCGCAGGAGCGCAGACTGGGGCTGCGCAGGGGCGCAGACTGGGGCTACGCAGGGGCGCAGGCTGGGGCTGCGCAGGGGCGCAGACTGGGGCTACGCAGGGGCGCAGACTGGGGCTACGCAGGGGCGCAGACTGGGGCTGCGCAGGGGCGCAGACTGGGGCTGCTCAGGGGCGCAGACTGGGGCTGCGCAGGGGCGCAGACTGGGGCTGCGCATGAGCGCAGACTGGGGCTGCGCAGGAGCGCAGACTGGGGCTGCGCAGGGGCGCAGACTGGGGCTGCGCAGGGGCGCAGACTGGGGCTGCGCAGGGGCGCAGACTGGGGCTGCGCAGGGGCGCAGACTGGGGCTACGCAGGGGCGCAGGCTGGGGCTACGCAGGGGGTACCCCCCGCTGGGCCAGGCAGTGTGCTGTGGAGGGGTGTGGAGGGGTGTGGGGGGGCGGAGGATTGCTGTACCCCCCGCTGGGCCAGGCAGTGTGCTGTGGAGGGGTGTGGGGGGGGCAGAGGATTGCTGTACCCCCCGCTGGGCCAGGCAATGTGCTGTGGAGGGTGTGGAGGGCTGTGGGGGGGCAGAGGAGTGCTGTACCCCCCGCTGGGCCAGGCAGTGTGCTGTGGAGGGGTGTGGAGGGGTGTGGGGGGGCGGAGGATTGCTGTACCCCCCGCTGGGCCAGGCAGTGTGCTGTGGAGGGGTGTGGAGGGGTGTGTGGGGGGGCAGAGGATTGCTGTACCCCTCGCTGGGCCAGGCAGTGTGCTGTGGAGGGGTGTGGAGGGGTGTGGGGGGGGCAGAGGAGTGCTGTACCCCCCGCTGGGCCAGGCAGTGTGCTGTGGAGGGGTGTGGAGGGGTGTGGGGGGGCAGAGGAGTGCTGTACCCCCCGCTGGGCCAGGCAATGTGCTGTGGAGGGTGTGGAAGGGTGTGGGGGGGGCAGAGGAGTGCTGTACCCCCCGCTGGGCCAGGCAATGTGCTGTGGAGGGTGTGGAGGGGTGTGGGGGGGCAGAGGAGTGCTGTACCCCCCGCTGGGCCAGGCAATGTGCTGTGGAGGGTGTGGAGGGGTGTGGGGGGGCAGAGGAGTGCTGTACCCTCCGCTGGGCCAGGCAGTGTGCTGTGGAGGGGTGTGGAGGGGTGTGGGGGGGCAGAGGAGTGCTGTACCCCCCGCTGGGCCAGGCAGTGTGCTGTGGAGGGGTGTGGAGGGGTGTGGGGGGGCAGAGGAGTGCTGTACCCCCCGCTGGGCCAGGCAGTGTGCTGTGGAGGGGTGTGGAGGGGTGTGGGGGGGCAGAGGATTGCTGTACCCCCCGCTGGGCCAGGCAGTGTGCTGTGGAGGGGTGTGGGGGGGCAGAGGATTGCTGTACCCCCCGCTGGGCCAGGCAGTGTGCTGTGGAGGGGTGTGGAGGGGTGTGGGGGGGCAGAGGAGTGCTGTACCCTCCGCTGGGCCAGGCAGTGTGCTGTGGAGGGGTGTGGAGGGGTGTGGGGGGGCAGAGGATTGCTGTACCCCCCGCTGGGCCAGGCAGTGTGCTGTGGAGGGGTGTGGAGGGGTGTGGGGGGGGCAGAGGATTGCTGTACCCCCCGCTGGGCCAGGCAGTGTGCTGTGGAGGGGTGTGGAGGGGTGTGGGGGGGGCAGAGGATTGCTGTACCCCCGGCTGGGCCAGGCAGTGTGCTATGGAGGGTGTGGAGGGGTGTGGGGGGGCAGAGGAGTGCTGTACCCCCCGCTGGGCCAGGCAGTGTGCTGTGGAGGGGTGTGAAGGGGTGTGGGGGGGCAGAGGAGTGCTGTACCCCCCGCTGGGCCAGGCAATGTGCTGTGGAGTTGTGTGGGGGGGCAGAGGATTGCTGTACCCCCCGCTGGGCCAGGCAGTGTGCTGTGGAGGGGTGTGGAGGGGTGTGGGGGGGCAGAGGATTGCTGTACCCCCCGCTGGGCCAGGCAATGTGCTGTGGAGTTGTGTGGGGGGGCAGAGGATTGCTGTACCCCCCGCTGGGCCAGGCAGGGTGCTGTGGAGGGTGTGGAGGGGTGTGGGGGGGCAGAGGATTGCTGTACCCCCGGCTGGGCCAGGCAGTGTGCTGTGGAGGGGTGCGGAGGGATGTGGCCGCGGCAGAGGAACGCTGTACCCCCCGCTGGGCCAGGCAGTGTGCTGTGGAGGGGTGTGGAGGGGTGTGGGGGGGCAGAGGATTGCTGTACCCCCCGCTGGGCCAGGCAGTGTGCTGTGGAGGGGTGTGGAGGGGTGTGGGGGGGCAGAGGATTGCTGTACCCCCCGCTGGGCCAGGCAATGTGCTGTGGAGGGGTGTGGAGGGGTGTGGGGGGGCAGAGGAGTGCTGTACCCCCCGCTGGGCCAGGCAGTGTGCTGTGGAGGGTGTGGAGGGGTGTGGGGGGGCAGAGGATTGCTGTACCCCCCGCTGGGCCAGGCAATGTGCTGTGGAGGGGTGTGGAGGGGTGTTTGGGGGCCGAGGATTGCTGTACCCCCCGCTGGGCCAGGCAGTGTGCTGTGGAGGGGTGTGGAGGGGTGTGGGGGGGGGCAGAGGAGTGCTGTACCCCCCGCTGGGCCAGGCAGTGTGCTGTGGAGGGGTGTGGAGGGGTGTGGGGGGGCAGAGGATTGCTGTACCCCCCCGCTGGGCCAGGCAGTGTGCTGTGGAGGGGTGTGGAGGGGTGTGGGGGGGCAGAGGATTGCTGTACCCCCCGCTGGGCCAGGCAGTATGCTGTTGAGGGGTGTGGAGGGGTGTGGGGGGGGCAGAGGAGTGCTGTACCCCCTGCTGGGCCAGGCAATGTGCTGTGGAGGGTGTGGAGTGCTGTGGGGGGGCAGAGGAGTGCTGTACCCCCCGCTGGGCCAGGCAGTGTGCTGTGGAGGGGTGTGGAGGGGTGTGGGGGGGCAGAGGATTGCTGTACCCCCCGCTGGGCCAGGCAGTGTGCTGTGGAGGGGTGTGGAGGGGTGTGGGGGGGGCAGAGGATTGCTGTACCCCCCGCTGGGCCAGGCAGCGTGCTGTGGAGGGGTGTGGAGGGGTGTGGGGGGGCAGAGGATTGCTGTACCCCCCGCTGGGCCAGGCAGTGTGCTGTGGAGGGGTGTGGAGGGGTGTGGGGGGGCAGAGGATTGCTGTACCCCCTGCTGGGCCAGGCAGCGTGCTGTGGAGGGGTGTGGAGGGGTGTGGGGGGGGCAGAGGAGTGCTGTACCCCCTGCTGGGCCAGGCAGTGTGCTGTGGAGGGGTGTGGAGGGGTGTGGGGGGGCAGAGGATTGCTGTACCCCCTGCTGGGCCAGGCAGCGTGCTGTGGAGGGGTGTGGAGGGGTGTGGGGGGGGCAGAGGAGTGCTGTACCCCCTGCTGGGCCAGGCAGTGTGCTGTGGAGGGGTGTGGAGGGGTGTGGGGGGGCAGAGGATTGCTGTACCCCCCGCTGGGCCAGGCAGTGTGCTGTGGAGGGGTGTGGAGGGGTGTGGGGGGGCAGAGGATTGCTGTACCCCCTGCTGGGCCAGGCAGTGTGCTGTGGAGGGGTGTGGAGGGGTGTGGGGGGGGCAGAGGAGTGCTGTACCCCCTGCTGGGCCAGGCAGCGTGCTGTGGAGGGGTGTGGAGGGGTGTGGGGGGGCAGAGGATTGCTGTACCCCCCGCTGGGCCAGGCAGTGTGCTGTGGAGGGGTGTGGAGGGGTGTGGGGGGGGCAGAGGAGTGCTGTACCCCCTGCTGGGCCAGGCAGTGTGCTGTGGAGGGGTGTGGAGGGGTGTGGGGGGGCAGAGGATTGCTGTACCCCCTGCTGGGCCAGGCAGCGTGCTGTGGAGGGGTGTGGAGGGGTGTGGGGGGGGCAGAGGAGTGCTGTACCCCCTGCTGGGCCAGGCAGTGTGCTGTGGAGGGGTGTGGAGGGGTGTGGGGGGGCAGAGGATTGCTGTACCCCCCGCTGGGCCAGGCAGCGTGCTGTGGAGGGGTGTGGAGGGGTGTGGGGGGGCAGAGGATTGCTGTACCCCCCGCTGGGCCAGGCAGTGTGCTGTGGAGGGGTGTGGAGGGGTGTGGGGGGGGCAGAGGATTGCTGTACCCCCCGCTGGGCCAGGCAGTGTGCTGTGGAGGGTGTGGAGGGGTGTGGGGGGGCAGAGGATTGCTGTACCCCCCGCTGGGCCAGGCAATGTGCTCTGGAGGGTGTGGAGGGGTGTGGGGGGGCAGAGGAGTGCTGTACCCCCCGCTGGGCCAGGCAGTGTGCTGTGGAGGGGTGTGGGGGGGTGTGGGGGGGGCAGAGGATTGCTGTACCCCCCGCTGGGCCAGGCAGTGTGCTGTGGAGGGCTGTGGAGGGGTGTGGGGGGGCAGAGGATTGCTGTACCCCCCGCTGGGCCAGGCAGCGTGCTGTGGAGGGGTGTGGAGGGGTGTGGGGGGGGCAGAGGATTGCTGTACCCCCCGCTGGGCCAGGCAGTGTGCTGTGGAGGGGTGTGGAGGGGTGTGGGGGGGCAGAGGATTGCTGTACCCCCCGCTGGGCCAGGCAGCGTGCTGTGGAGGGGTGTGGAGGGGTGTGGGGGGGCAGAGGATTGCTGTACCCCCCGCTGGGCCAGGCAGTGTGCTGTGGAGGGGTGTGGAGGGGTGTGGGGGGGGCAGAGGATTGCTGTACCCCCTGCTGGGCCAGGCAATGTGCTGTGGAGGGTGTGGAGGGGTGTGGGGGGGCAGAGGATTGCTGTCCCCCCGGCTGGGCCAGGCAGTGTGCTGTGGAGGGGTGTGGAGGGGTGTGGGGGGGCAGAGGATTGCTGTACCCCCCGCTGGGCCAGGCAGTGTGCTGTGGAGGGGTGTGGAGGGGTGTGGGGGGGGCAGAGGTGTGCTGTACCCCCTGCTGGGCCAGGCAGTGTGCTGTGGAGGGGTGTGGAGGGGTGTGGGGGGGCAGAGGATTGCTGTACCCCCCGCTGGGCCAGGCAGCGTGCTGTGGAGGGGTGTGGAGGGGTGTGGGGGGGCAGAGGATTGCTGTACCCCCCGCTGGGCCAGGCAGTGTGCTGTGGAGGGGTGTGGAGGGGTGTGGGGGGGCAGAGGAGTGCTGTACCCCCCGCTGGGCCAGGCAGTGTGCTGTGGAGGGTGTGGAGGGGTGTGTGGGGGCAGAGGATTGCTGTACCCCCCGCTGGGCCAGGCAATGTGCTGTGGAGGGTGTGGAGGGGTGTGGGGGGGCAGAGGAGTGCTGTACCCCCCGCTGGGCCAGGCAGTGTGCTGTGGAGGGGTGTGAAGGGGTGTGGGGGGGCAGAGGATTGCTGTACCCCCCGCTGGGCCAGGCAGTGTGCTGTGGAGGGGTGTGGAGGGGTGTGGGGGGGGGCAGAGGAGTGCTGTACCCCCTGCTGGGCCAGGCAGTGTGCTGTGGTGGGTGTGGAGGGGTGTGGGGGGGCAGAGGAGTGCTGTACCCCCCGCTGGGCCAGGCAGTGTGCTGTGGAGGGGTGTGGAGGGATGTGGGGGGGCAGAGGATTGCTGTACCCCCCGCTGGGCCAGGCAGTGTGCTGTGGAGGGGTGTGGAGGGGTGTGGGGGGGGCAGAGGATTGCTGTACCCCCCGCTGGGCCAGGCAATGTGCTGTGGAGGGGTGTGGAGGGGTGTGGGGGGGCAGAGGAGTGCTGTACCCCCCGCTGGGCCAGGCAGTGTGCTGTGGAGGGGTGTGGGTGGGCAGAGGATTGCTGTACCCCCCGCTGGGCCAGGCAGTGTGCTGTGGTGGGTGTGGAGGGGTGTGGGGGGGCAGAGGAGTGCTGTACCCCCCGCTGGGCCAGGCAGTGTGCTGTGGAGGGGTGTGGAGGGATGTGGGGGGGCAGAGGATTGCTGTACCCCCCGCTGGGCCAGACAGTGTGCTGTGGAGGGGTGTGGAGGGGTGTGGGGGGGGCAGAGGATTGCTGTACCCCCCGCTGGGCCAGGCAATGTGCTGTGGAGGGGTGTGGAGGGGTGTGGGGGGGCAGAGGAGTGCTGTACCCCCCGCTGGGCCAGGCAGTGTGCTGTGGAGGGTGTGGAGGGGTGTGTGGGGGCAGAGGAGTGCTGTACCCCCCGCTGGGCCAGGAAGTGTGCTGTGGAGGGGTGTGGAGGGGTGTGGGGGGGCCGAGGATTGCTGTACCCCCCGCTGGGCCAGGCAGTGTGCTGTGGAGGGGTGTGGGGGGGTGTGGGGGGGGCAGAGGATTGCTGTACCCCCCGCTGGGCCAGGCAGTGTGCTGTGGAGGGGTGTGGAGGGGTGTGGGGGGGCAGAGGATTGCTGTACCCCCCGCTGGGCCAGGCAGTGTGCTGTGGAGGGTGTGGAGGGGTGTGGGGGGGCAGAGGAGTGCTGTACCCCCCGCTGGGCCAGGCAGCGTGCTGTGGAGGGGTGTGGAGGGGTGTGGGGGGGGCAGAGGATTGCTGTACCCCCTGCTGGGCCAGGCAATGTGCTGTGGAGGGGTGTGGGGGGGGCAGAGGATTGCCGTAACCCCCGCTGGGCCAGGCAGTGTGCTGTGGAGGGTGTGGAGGGGTGTGGGGGGGCAGAGGATTGCTGTACCCCCCGCTGGGCCAGGGAATGTGCTGTGGAGGGGTGTGGAGGGGTGTGGGGGGGCCGAGGGTTGCTGTACCCCCCGCTGGGCCAGGCAGTGTGCTGTGGAGGGGTGTGGAGGGGTGTGGGGGGGCAGAGGATTGCTGTACCCCCCCGCTGGGCCAGGCAGTGTGCTGTGGAGGGGTTTGGAGGGGTGTGGGGGGGCAGAGGATTGCTGTACCCCCCGCTGGGCCAGGCAGTATGCTGTGGAGGGGTGTGGAGGGGTGTGGGGGGGGCAGAGGATTGCTGTACCCCCCGCTGGGCCAGGCAATGTGCTGTGGAGGGTGTGGAGGGGTGTGGGGGGGCGGAGGATTGCTGTACCCCCCGCTGGGCCAGGCAGTGTGCTATGGAGGGGTGTGGAGGGGTGTGGGGGGGCAGAGGAGTGCTGTACCCCCCGCTGGGCCAGGCAGTGTGCTGTGGAGGGGTGTGGGGGGGGCAGAGGATTGCTGTACCCCCCGCTGGGCCAGGCAGTGTGCTGTGGAGGGTGTGGAGGGGTGTGGGGGGGGGCAGAGGAGTGCTGTACCCCCCGCTGGGCCAGGCAGTGTGCTGTGGAGGGGTGTGGAGGGGTGTGCCGGGGCAGAGGATTGCTGTACCCCCCGCTGGGCCAGGCAGTGTGCTGTGGAGGGGTGTGGAGGGGTGTGGGGGGGGCAGAGGATTGCTGTACCCCTCGCTGGGCCAGGCAGTGTGCTGTCGAGGGGTGTGGGGGGGCCAGAGGAGATCTGTACCCCCCGCTGGGCCAGGCAATGTGCTGTGGAGGGTGTGGAGGGGTGTGGGGGGGGCAGAGGAGTGCTGTAACCCCCGCTGGGCCAGGCAGTGTGCTGTGGAGGGGTGTGGGGGGGTGTGGGGGGGGCAGAGGATTGCTGTACCCCCCGCTGGGCCAGGCAGTGTGCTGTGGAGGGGTGTGGAGGGGTGTGGGGGGGCAGAGGATTGCTGTACCCCCCCGCTGGGCCAGGCAGTGTGCTGTGGAGGGGTGTGGAGGGGTGTGGGGGGGCAGAGGATTGCTGTACCCCCCGCTGGGCCAGGCAGTGTGCTGTGGAGGGGTGTGGAGGGGTGTGGGGGGGCGGAGGATTGCTGTACCCCCCGCTGGGCCAGGCAGTGTGCTGTGGAGGGTGTGGAGGGGTGTGGGGGGGCAGAGGAGTGCTGTACCCTCCGCTGGGCCAGGCAGTGTGCTGTGGAGGGGTGTGGAGGGGTGTGGGGGCGCAGAGGATTGCTGTACCCCCCCGCTGGGCCAGGCAATGTGCTGTGGAGGGTGTGGAGGGGTGTGGGGGGGGCAGAGGAGTGCTGTACCCCCCGCTGGGCCAGGGAATGTGCTGTGGAGGGGTGTGGAGGGGTGTGGGGGGGCAGAGGATTGCTGTACCCCCCGCTGGGCCAGGCAGCGTGCTGTGGAGGGGTGCGGAGGGGTGTGGGGGGGCAGAGGATTGCTGTACCCCCCGCTGGGCCAGGCAGTGTGCTGTGGAGGGTGTGGAGGGGTGTGGGGGGGCGGAGGAGTGCTGTACCCTCCGCTGGGCCAGGCAGTGTGCTGTGGAGGGGTGTGGAGGGGTGTGGGGGCGCAGAGGATTGCTGTACCCCCCCGCTGGGCCAGGCAGTGTGCTGTGGAGGGGTGTGGAGGGGTGTGGGGGGGCAGAGGATTGCTGTACCCCCCGCTGGGCCAGGCAGTGTGCTGTTGAGGGTGTGGAGGGGTGTGGGGGGGGCAGAGGAGTGCTGTACCCCCCGCTGGGCCAGGCAGTGTGCTGTGGAGGGGTGTGGGGGGGTGTGGGGGGGGCAGAGGATTGCTGTACCCCCCGCTGGGCCAGGCAGCGTGCTGTGGAGGGGTGTGGAGGGGTGTGGGGGGGGCAGAGGATTGCTGTACCCCCCGCTGGGCCAGGCAGTGTGCTGTGGAGTGGTGTGGGGGGGCACAGGATTGCTGTACCCCCCGCTGGGCCAGGCAGTGTGCTGTGGAGGGGTGTGGAGGGGTGTGGGGGGGCAGAGGAGTGCTGTACCCCCCGCTGGGCCAGGCAATGTGCTGTGGAGTTGTGTGGGGGGGCAGAGGATTGCTGTACCCCCCGCTGGGCCAGGCAGGGTGCTGTGGAGGGTGTGGGGGGGCAGAGGATTGCTGTACCCCCGGCTGGGCCAGGCAGTGTGCTGTGGAGGGGTGCGGAGGGATGTGGCCGCGGCAGAGGATTGCTGTACCCCCCGCTGGGCCAGGCAGTGTGCTGTGGAGGGGTGTGGAGGGGTGTGGGGGGGCAGAGGATTGCTGTACCCCCCGCTGGGCCAGGCAGTATGCTGTGGAGGGGTGTGGAGGGGTGTGGGGGGGGCAGAGGATTGCTGTACCCCCCGCTGGGCCAGGCAGTGTGCTGTGGAGGGGTGTGGAGGGGTGTGGGGGGGGCAGAGGAGTGCTGTACCCCCCGCTGGGCCAGGCAATGTGCTGTGGAGGGGTGTGGAGGGGTGTGGGGGGGCAGAGGAGTGCTGTACCCCCCGCTGGGCCAGGCAGTGTGCTGTGGAGGGGTGTGGGGGGGTGTGGGGGGGCAGAGGAGTGCTGTACCCCCGCTGGGCCAGGCAGCGTGCTGTGGAGGGGTGTGGAGGGGTGTGGGGGGGCAGAGGATTGCTGTACCCCCCGCTGGGCCAGGCAGTGTGCTGTCGAGGGGTGTGGAGGGGTGTGGGGGGGCAGAGGATTGCTGTACCCCCCGCTGGGCCAGGCAGTGTGCTGTGGAGAGGTGTGTAGGGGTGTGGGGGGGGCAGAGGAGTGCTGTACCCCCCGCTGGGCCAGGCAGTGTGCTATGGAGGGGTGTGGAGGGGTGTGGGGGGGCAGAGGATTGCTGTACCCCCCCGCTGGGCCAGGCAGTGTGCTGTGGAGGGGTGTGGAGGGGTGTGGGGGGGCAGAGGATTGCTGTACCCCCCGCTGGGTCAGGCAGTGTGCTGTGGAGGGGTGTGGAGGGGTGTGGGGGGGCAGAGGATTGCTGTACCCCCCGCTGGGTCAGGCAGTGTGCTGTGGAGGGGTGTGGAGGGGTGTGGGGGGGCAGAGGATTGCTGTACCCCCCGCTGGGCCAGGCAGTGTGCTGTGGAGGGGTGTGGAGGGGTTTGGGGGGGCAGAGGAGTGCTGTACCCCCCGCTGGGCCAGGCAGTGTGCTGTGGAGGGGTGTGGGGGGGGTGTGGGGGGGGCAGAGGATTGCTGTACCCCCTGCTGGGCCAGGCAGTGTGCTGTGGAGGGGTGTGGAGGGGTGTGGGGGGGCAGAGGAGTGCTGTACCCCCCGCTGGGCCAGGCAGTGTGCTATGGAGGGGTGTGGAGGGGTTTGGGGGGGCAGAGGAGTGCTGTACCCCCCGCTGGGCCAGGCAGTGTGCTGTGGAGGGGTGTGGGGGGCTGTGGGGGGGCAGAGGAGTGCTGTACCCCCCGCTGGGCCAGGCAGTGTGCTGTGGAGGGTGTGGAGGGGTGTGGGGGGGCAGAGGAGTGCTGTACCCCCCGCTGGGCCAGGCAATGTGCTGTGGAGTGGTGTGGGGGGGCAGAGGAGTGCTGTACCCCCCGCTGGGCCAGGCAGTGTGCTGTGGAGGGTGTGGAGGGGTGTGCCGGGGCAGAGGATTGCTGTACCCCCCGCTGGGCCAGGCAGTGTGCTGTGGAGGGGTGTGGAGGGGTGTGGGGGGGGCAGAGGATTGCTGTACCCCTCGCTGGGCCAGGCAGTGTGCTGTGGAGGGGTGTGGGGGGGCCAGAGGAGATCTGTACCCCCCGCTGGGCCAGGCAATGTGCTGTGGAGGGTGTGGAGGGGTGTGGGGGGGGCAGAGGAGTGCTGTACCCCCCGCTGGGCCAGGCAATGTGCTGTGGAGGGTGTGGAGGGGTGTGGGGGGGCAGAGGAGTGCTGTACCCCCCGCTGGGCCAGGCAGTGTGCTGTGGAGGGGTGTGGAGGGGTGTGGGGGGGCAGAGGATTGCTGTACCCCCCGCTGGGCCAGGCAGTGTGCTGTGGAGGGGTGTGGAGGGGTGTGGGGGGGGCAGAGGTGTGCTGTACCCCCCGCTGGGCCAGGCAGTGTGCTGTGGAGGGGTGTGGAGGGGTGTGTGGGGGCAGAGGATTGCTGTACCCCCCGCTGGGCCAGGCAGTGTGCTGTGGAGGGGTGTGGAGGGGTGTGGGGGGGGCAGAGGAGTGCTGTACCCCCCGCTGGGCCAGGCAGTGTGCTGTGGAGGGGTGTGGAGGGGTGTGGGGGGGCAGAGGATTGCTGTACCCCCCGCTGGGCCAGGCAGTGTGCTGTGGAGGGGTGTGGAGGGGTGTGGGGGGGCCGAGGAGTGCTGTACCCCCCGCTGGGCCAGGCAGTGTGCTGTGGAGGGGTGTGGAGGGGTGTGGGGGGGCAGAGGATTGCTGTACCCCCCGCTGGGCCAGGCAGTGTGCTGTGGATGGTTGTCGAGGGGTGTGGGGGGGCAGAGGAGTGCTGTACCCCCCGCTGGGCCAGGCAGTGTGCTGTGGAGGGTGTGGAGGGGTGTGGGGGGGCAGAGGAGTGCTGTACCCCCCGCTGGGCCAGGCAGTGTGCTGTGGAGGGGTGTGGAGGGGTGTGGGGGGGCAGAGGATTGCTGTACCCCCCGCTGGGCCAGGCAGTGTGCTGTGGAGGGTGTGGAGGGGTGTGGGGGGGCAGAGGAGTGCTGTACCCCCCGCTGGGCCAGGCAGTGTGCTGTGGAGGGGTGTGGAGGGGTGTGGGGGGGCAGAGGATTGCTGTACCCCCCGCTGGGCCAGGCAGTGTGCTGTGGAGGGGTGTGGAGGGGTGTGGGGGGGCAGAGGATTGCTGTACCCCCCGCTGGGCCAGGCAGTGTGCTGTGGAGGGTGTGGAGGGGTGTGGGGGGGCAGAGGAGTGCTGTACCCCCCGCTGGGCCAGGCAGTGTGCTGTGGAGGGGTGTGGAGGGGTGTGGGGGGGCAGAGGATTGCTGTACCCCCCGCTGGGCCAGGCAGTGTGCTGTGGAGGGGTGTGGAGGGGTGTGGGGGGGCAGAGGAGTGCTGTACCCCCCGCTGGGCCAGGCAGTGTGCTGTGGAGGGGTGTGGAGGGGTGTGGGGGGGCAGAGGATTGCTGTACCCCCCGCTGGGCCAGGCAGTGTGCTGTGGATGGTTGTCGAGGGGTGTGGGGGGGCAGAGGAGTGCTGTACCCCCCGCTGGGCCAGGCAGTGTGCTGTGGAGGGGTGTGGGGGGGTGTGGGGGGGGCAGAGGATTGCTGTACCCCCCGCTGGGCCAGGCAGTGTGCTGTGGAGGGGTGTGGAGGGGTGTGGGGGGGCAGAGGATTGCTGTACCCCCCGCTGGGCCAGGCAGTGTGCTGTGGAGGGGTGTGGAGGGGTGTGGGGGGGCAGAGGATTGCTGTACCCCCCGCTGGGCCAGGCAGTGTGCTGTGGATGGTTGTCGAGGGGTGTGGGGGGGCAGAGGAGTGCTGTACCCCCCGCTGGGCCAGGCAATGTGCTGTGGAGGGTGTGGAGGGGTGTGGGGGGGCAGAGGAGTGCTGTACCCCCCGCTGGGCCAGGCAGTGTGCTGTGGATGGTTGTCGAGGGGTGTGGGGGGGCAGAGGAGTGCTGTACCCCCCCGCTGGGCCAGGCAGTGTGCTGTGGAGGGGTGTGGAGGGGTGTGGGGGGGCAGAGGAGTGCTGTACCCCCCGCTGGGCCAGGCAGTGTGCTGTGGATGGTTGTCGAGGGGTGTGGGGGGGCAGAGGAGTGCTGTACCCCCCGCTGGGCCAGGCAGTGTGCTGTGGAGGGTGTGGAGGGGTGTGGGGGGGCAGAGGAGTGCTGTACCCTCCGCTGGGCCAGGCAGTGTGCTGTGGAGGGGTGTGGAGGGGTGTGGGGGGGCAGAGGAGTGCTGTACCCCCCCGCTGGGCCAGGCAGTGTGCTGTGGAGGGGTGTGGAGGGGTGTGGGGGGGCAGAGGATTGCTGTACCCCCCGCTGGGCCAGGCAGTGTGCTGTGGAGGGGTGTGGAGGGATGTGGGGGGGCAGAGGATTGCTGTACCCCCCGCTGGGCCAGGCAGTGTGCTGTGGAGGGGTGTGGAGGGGTGTGGGGGGGCAGAGGAGTGCTGTACCCCCCGCTGGGCCAGGCAGTGTGCTGTGGATGGTTGTCGAGGGGTGTGGGGGGGCAGAGGAGTGCTGTACCCCCCGCTGGGCCAGGCAGTGTGCTGTGGAGGGGTGTGGAGGGGTGTGGGGGGGGCAGAGGATTGCTGTACCCCCCGCTGGGCCAGGCAGTGTGCTGTGGAGTGGTGTGGAGGGGTGGGGGGGGGCAGAGGAGTGCTGTACCCCCCGCTGGGCCAGGCAGTGTGCTGTGGAGGGGTGTGGAGGGGTGTGGGGGGGCAGAGGATTGCTGTACCCCCCGCTGGGCCAGGCAGTGTGCTGTGGAGGGGTGTGGAGGGGTGTGGGGGGGGCAGAGGTGTGCTGTACCCCCCGCTGGGCCAGGCAGTGTGCTGTGGAGGGGTGTGGAGGGGTGTGTGGGGGCAGAGGATTGCTGTACCCCCCGCTGGGCCAGGCAGTGTGCTGTGGAGGGGTGTGGAGGGGTGTGGGGGGGGCAGAGGAGTGCTGTACCCCCCGCTGGGCCAGGCAGTGTGCTGTGGAGGGGTGTGGAGGGGTGTCGGGGGGCAGAGGATTGCTGTACCCCCCGCTGGGCCAGGCAGTGTGCTGTGGAGGGGTGTGGAGGGGTGTGGGGGGGCCGAGGAGTGCTGTACCCCCCGCTGGGCCAGGCAGTGTGCTGTGGAGGGGTGTGGAGGGGTGTGGGGGGGCAGAGGATTGCTGTACCCCCCGCTGGGCCAGGCAGTGTGCTGTGGATGGTTGTCGAGGGGTGTGGGGGGGCAGAGGAGTGCTGTACCCCCCGCTGGGCCAGGCAGTGTGCTGTGGAGGGTGTGGAGGGGTGTGGGGGGGCAGAGGAGTGCTGTACCCCCCGCTGGGCCAGGCAGTGTGCTGTGGAGGGGTGTGGAGGGGTGTGGGGGGGCAGAGGATTGCTGTACCCCCCGCTGGGCCAGGCAGTGTGCTGTGGAGGGTGTGGAGGGGTGTGGGGGGGCAGAGGAGTGCTGTACCCCCCGCTGGGCCAGGCAGTGTGCTGTGGAGGGGTGTGGAGGGGTGTGGGGGGGCAGAGGATTGCTGTACCCCCCGCTGGGCCAGGCAGTGTGCTGTGGAGGGGTGTGGAGGGGTGTGGGGGGGCAGAGGATTGCTGTACCCCCCGCTGGGCCAGGCAGTGTGCTGTGGAGGGGTGTGGAGGGGTGTGGGGGGGCAGAGGAGTGCTGTACCCCCCGCTGGGCCAGGCAGTGTGCTGTGGAGGGGTGTGGAGGGGTGTGGGGGGGCAGAGGATTGCTGTACCCCCCGCTGGGCCAGGCAGTGTGCTGTGGATGGTTGTCGAGGGGTGTGGGGGGGCAGAGGAGTGCTGTACCCCCCGCTGGGCCAGGCAGTGTGCTGTGGAGGGGTGTGGGGGGGTGTGGGGGGGGCAGAGGATTGCTGTACCCCCCGCTGGGCCAGGCAGTGTGCTGTGGAGGGGTGTGGAGGGGTGTGGGGGGGCAGAGGATTGCTGTACCCCCCGCTGGGCCAGGCAGTGTGCTGTGGAGGGGTGTGGAGGGGTGTGGGGGGGCAGAGGATTGCTGTACCCCCCGCTGGGCCAGGCAGTGTGCTGTGGATGGTTGTCGAGGGGTGTGGGGGGGCAGAGGAGTGCTGTACCCCCCGCTGGGCCAGGCAATGTGCTGTGGAGGGTGTGGAGGGGTGTGGGGGGGCAGAGGAGTGCTGTACCCCCCGCTGGGCCAGGCAGTGTGCTGTGGAGGGTGTGGAGGGGTGTGGGGGGGCAGAGGAGTGCTGTACCCTCCGCTGGGCCAGGCAGTGTGCTGTGGAGGGGTGTGGAGGGGTGTGGGGGGGCAGAGGAGTGCTGTACCCCCCCGCTGGGCCAGGCAGTGTGCTGTGGAGGGGTGTGGAGGGGTGTGGGGGGGCAGAGGAGTGCTGTACCCCCCGCTGGGCCAGGCAGTGTGCTGTGGATGGTTGTCGAGGGGTGTGGGGGGGCAGAGGATTGCTGTACCCCCCGCTGGGCCAGGCAGTGTGCTGTGGATGGTTGTCGAGGGGTGTGGGGGGGCAGAGGAGTGCTGTACCCCCCGCTGGGCCAGGCAGTGTGCTGTGGAGGGTGTGGAGGGGTGTGGGGGGGCAGAGAAGTGCTGTACCCTCCGCTGGGCCAGGCAGTGTGCTGTGGAGGGGTGTGGAGGGGTGTGGGGGGGCAGAGGAGTGCTGTACCCCCCCGCTGGGCCAGGCAGTGTGCTGTGGAGGGGTGTGGAGGGGTGTGGGGGGGCAGAGGATTGCTGTACCCCCCGCTGGGCCAGGCAGTGTGCTGTGGAGGGGTGTGGAGGGGTGTGGGGGGGCAGAGGAGTGCTGTACCCCCCGCTGGGCCAGGCAGTGTGCTGTGGATGGTTGTCGAGGGGTGTGGGGGGGCAGAGGAGTGCTGTACCCCCCGCTGGGCCAGGCAGTGTGCTGTGGAGGGGTGTGGAGGGGTGTGGGGGGGGCAGAGGATTGCTGTACCCCCCGCTGGGCCAGGCAGTGTGCTGTGGAGTGGTGTGGAGGGGTGGGGGGGGGCAGAGGAGTGCTGTACCCCCCGCTGGGCCAGGCAATGTGCTGTGGAGTTGTGTGGGGGGGCAGAGGATTGCTGTACCCCCCGCTGGGCCAGGCAGGGTGCTGTGGAGGGTGTGGAGGGGTGTGGGGGGGCAGAGGATTGCTGTACCCCCGGCTGGGCCAGGCAGTGTGCTGTGGAGGGGTGTGGAGGGGTGTGGGGGGGCAGAGGATTGCTGTACCCCCCGCTGGGCCAGGCAGTGTGCTGTGGAGGGGTGTGGAGGGGTGTGGGGGGGCAGAGGAGTGCTGTACCCCCCGCTGGGCCAGGCAGTGTGCTGTGGAGGGTGTGGAGGGGTGTGGGGGGGCAGAGGAGTGCTGTACCCCCCGCTGGGCCAGGCAGTGTGCTGTGGAGGGGTGTTTAGGGGTGTGGGGGGGCAGAGGATTGCTGTACCCCCCGCTGGGCCAGGCAGTGTGCTGTCGAGGGGTGTGGAGGGGTGTGGGGGGGCAGAGGAGTGCTGTACCCCCCGCTGGGCCAGGCAGTGTGCTGTGGAGGGGTGTGTAGGGGTGTGGGGGGGGCAGAGGATTGCTGTACCCCCCGCTGGGCCAGGCAGTGTGCTGTGGAGGGGTGTGGAGGGGTGTGGGGGGGGCAGAGGATTGCTGTACCCCCCGCTGGGCCAGGCAGTGTGCTGTGGAGCGGTGTGGAGGGGTGTGGGGGGGCAGAGGATTGCTGTACCCCCCGCTGGGCCAGGCAGTGTGCTGTGGAGGGGTGCGGAGGGGTGTGGGGGGGGCAGAGGATTGCTGTACCCCCCGCTGGGCCAGGCAGTGTGCTGTGGAGGGTGTGGAGGGGTGTGGGGGGGCAGAGGATTGCTGTACCCCCCGCTGGGCCAGGCAGTGTGCTGTGGAGGGGTGTGGGGGGCTGTGGGGGGGCAGAGGATTGCTGTACCCCCCGCTGGGCCAGGCAGTGTGCTGTGGAGGGGTGTGGAGGGGTGTGGGGGGGGCAGAGGATTGCTTTCCCCCCCGCTGGGCCAGGCAGTGTGCTGTGGAGGGGTGTGGAGGGGTGTGGGGGGGCAGAGGAGTGCTGTACCCCCCCGCTGGGCCAGGCAGTGTGCTGTGGAGGGGTGTGGGGGGCTGTGGGGGGGCAGAGGATTGCTGTACCCCCCGCTGGGCCAGGCAGTGTGCTGTGGAGGGGTGTGGAGGGGTGTGGGGGGGCAGAGGATTGCTGTACCCCCCGCTGGGCCAGGCAGTGTGCTGTGGAGGGGTGTGGAGGGGTGTGGGGGGGCAGAGGATTGCTGTACCCCCCGCTGGGCCAGGCAGTGTGCTGTGGAGGGGTGTGGAGGGGTGTGGGGGGGCAGAGGATTGCTGTACCCCCCGCTGGGCCAGGCAGTGTGCTGTGGAGGGTGTGGAGGGGTGTGGGGGGGCAGAGGATTGCTGTACCCCCCGCTGGGCCAGGCAGCGTGCTGTGGAGGGGTGTGGAGGGCTGTGGGGGGGCCGAGGAGTGCTGTACCCCCCGCTGGGCCAGGCAGTGTGCTGTGGAGGGGTGTGGAGGGGTGTGGGGGGGCAGAGGATTGCTGTACCCCCTGCTGGGCCAGGCAGTGTGCTGTGGAGGGGTGTGGGGGGCTGTGGGGGGGCAGAGGATTGCTGTACCCCCCGCTGGGCCAGGCAGTGTGCTGTGGAGGGGTGTGGAGGGGTGTGGGGGGGGCAGAGGATTGCTTTCCCCCCCGCTGGGCCAGGCAATGTGCTGTGGAGGGGTGTGGAGGGGTGTGGGGGGGCAGAGGATTGCTCTACCCCCCGCTGGGCCAGGCAGTGTGCTGTGGAGGGGTGTGGAGGGGTGTGGGGGGGGCAGAGGATTGCTTTTCCCCCCGCTGGGCCAGGCAGTGTGCTGTGGAGGGGTGTGGAGGGGTGTGGGGGGGGCAGAGGATTGCTGTACCCCCCGCTGGGCCAGGCAGTGTGCTGTGGAGGGGTGTGGGGGGGGCAGAGGATTGCTTTTCCCCCTGCTGGGCCAGGCAGTGTGCTGTGGAGGGTGTGGAGGGGTGTGGGGGGGGCAGAGGATTGCTTTTCCCCCCGCTGGGCCAGGCAGTGTGCTGTGGATGGTTGTCGAGGGGTGTGGGGGGGCAGAGGAGTGCTGTACCCCCCGCTGGGCCAGGCAGTGTGCTGTGGAGGGGTGTGGAGGGGTGTGGGGGGGGCAGAGGATTGCTGTACCCCCCGCTGGGCCAGGCAGTGTGCTGTGGAGTGGTGTGGAGGGGTGGGGGGGGGCAGAGGAGTGCTGTACCCCCCGCTGGGCCAGGCAATGTGCTGTGGAGTTGTGTGGGGGGGCAGAGGATTGCTGTACCCCCCGCTGGGCCAGGCAGGGTGCTGTGGAGGGTGTGGAGGGGTGTGGGGGGGCAGAGGATTGCTGTACCCCCGGCTGGGCCAGGCAGTGTGCTGTGGAGGGGTGTGGAGGGGTGTGGGGGGGCAGAGGATTGCTGTACCCCCCGCTGGGCCAGGCAGTGTGCTGTGGAGGGGTGTGGAGGGGTGTGGGGGGGCAGAGGAGTGCTGTACCCCCCGCTGGGCCAGGCAGTGTGCTGTGGAGGGTGTGGAGGGGTGTGGGGGGGCAGAGGAGTGCTGTACCCCCCGCTGGGCCAGGCAGTGTGCTGTGGAGGGGTGTTTAGGGGTGTGGGGGGGCAGAGGATTGCTGTACCCCCCGCTGGGCCAGGCAGTGTGCTGTCGAGGGGTGTGGAGGTGTGTGGGGGGGCAGAGGAGTGCTGTACCCCCCGCTGGGCCAGGCAGTGTGCTGTGGAGGGGTGTGTAGGGGTGTGGGGGGGGCAGAGGATTGCTGTACCCCCCGCTGGGCCAGGCAGTGTGCTGTGGAGGGGTGTGGAGGGGTGTGGGGGGGGCAGAGGATTGCTGTACCCCCCGCTGGGCCAGGCAGTGTGCTGTGGAGCGGTGTGGAGGGGTGTGGGGGGGCAGAGGATTGCTGTACCCCCCGCTGGGCCAGGCAGTGTGCTGTGGAGGGGTGCGGAGGGGTGTGGGGGGGGCAGAGGATTGCTGTACCCCCCGCTGGGCCAGGCAGTGTGCTGTGGAGGGTGTGGAGGGGTGTGGGGGGGCAGAGGATTGCTGTACCCCCCGCTGGGCCAGGCAGTGTGCTGTGGAGGGGTGTGGGGGGCTGTGGGGGGGCAGAGGATTGCTGTACCCCCCGCTGGGCCAGGCAGTGTGCTGTGGAGGGGTGTGGAGGGGTGTGGGGGGGGCAGAGGATTGCTTTCCCCCCCGCTGGGCCAGGCAGTGTGCTGTGGAGGGGTGTGGAGGGGTGTGGGGGGGCAGAGGAGTGCTGTACCCCCCCGCTGGGCCAGGCAGTGTGCTGTGGAGGGGTGTGGGGGGCTGTGGGGGGGCAGAGGATTGCTGTACCCCCCGCTGGGCCAGGCAGTGTGCTGTGGAGGGGTGTGGAGGGGTGTGGGGGGGCAGAGGATTGCTGTACCCCCCGCTGGGCCAGGCAGTGTGCTGTGGAGGGGTGTGGAGGGGTGTGGGGGGGCAGAGGATTGCTGTACCCCCCGCTGGGCCAGGCAGTGTGCTGTGGAGGGGTGTGGAGGGGTGTGGGGGGGCAGAGGATTGCTGTACCCCCCGCTGGGCCAGGCAGTGTGCTGTGGAGGGTGTGGAGGGGTGTGGGGGGGCAGAGGATTGCTGTACCCCCCGCTGGGCCAGGCAGCGTGCTGTGGAGGGGTGTGGAGGGCTGTGGGGGGGCCGAGGAGTGCTGTACCCCCCGCTGGGCCAGGCAGTGTGCTGTGGAGGGGTGTGGAGGGGTGTGGGGGGGCAGAGGATTGCTGTACCCCCTGCTGGGCCAGGCAGTGTGCTGTGGAGGGGTGTGGGGGGCTGTGGGGGGGCAGAGGATTGCTGTACCCCCCGCTGGGCCAGGCAGTGTGCTGTGGAGGGGTGTGGAGGGGTGTGGGGGGGGCAGAGGATTGCTTTCCCCCCCGCTGGGCCAGGCAATGTGCTGTGGAGGGGTGTGGAGGGGTGTGGGGGGGCAGAGGATTGCTGTACCCCCCGCTGGGCCAGGCAGTGTGCTGTGGAGGGGTGTGGAGGGGTGTGGGGGGGGCAGAGGATTGCTTTTCCCCCCGCTGGGCCAGGCAGTGTGCTGTGGAGGGGTGTGGAGGGGTGTGGGGGGGGCAGAGGATTGCTGTACCCCCCGCTGGGCCAGGCAGTGTGCTGTGGAGGGGTGTGGGGGGGGCAGAGGATTGCTTTTCCCCCTGCTGGGCCAGGCAGTGTGCTGTGGAGGGTGTGGAGGGGTGTGGGGGGGCAGAGGAGTGCTGTACCCCCCGCTGGGCCAGGCAATGTGCTGTGGAGTGGTGTGGGGGGGCAGAGGAGTGCTGTACCCCCCGCTGGGCCAGGCAGTGTGCTGTGGAGGGGTGTGGAGGGGTGTGGGGGGGCAGAGGATTGCTGTACCCCCCGCTGGGCCAGGCAGTGTGCTGTGGAGGGGTGTGGAGGGGTGTGGGGGGGGCAGAGGAGTGCTGTACCCCCCGCTGGACCAGGCAGTGTGCTGTGGAGGGGTGTGGAGGGGTGTGGGGGGGCAGAGGATTGCTGTACCCCCCGCTGGGCCAGGCAGTGTGCTGTGGAGGGGTGTGGAGGGGTGTGGGGGGGCAGAGGATTGCTGTACCCCCCGCTGGGCCAGGCAGCGTGCTGTGGAGGGGTGTGGAGGGGTGTGGGGGGGGGCAGAGGAGTGCTGTACCCCCCGCTGGGCCAGGCAGTGTGCTGTGGAGGGGTGTGGAGGGGTGTGGGGGGGCAGAGGATTGCTGTACCCCCCGCTGGGCCAGGCAGTGTGCTGTGGAGGGTGTGGAGGGGTGTGGGGGGGGGCAGAGGAGTGCTGTACCCCCCGCTGGGCCAGGCAGTGTGCTGTGGAGGGGTGTGGAGGGGTGTGGGGGGGGGCAGAGGAGTGCTGTACCCCCCGCTGGGCCAGGCAGTGTGCTGTGGAGGGGTGTGGAGGGGTGTGGGGGGGCAGAGGAGTGCTGTACCCCCCGCTGGGCCAGGCAGTGTGCTGTGGAGGGTGTGGAGGGGTGTGGGGGGGCAGAGGAGTGCTGTACCCCCCGCTGGGCCAGGCAGTGTGCTGTGGAGGGGTGTGGAGGGGTGTGGGGGGGCAGAGGAGTGCTGTACCCCCCGCTGGGCCAGGCAGTGTGCTGTGGAGGGGTGTGGAGGGGTGTGGGGGGGCAGAGGATTGCTGTACCCCCCGCTGGGCCAGGCAGTGTGCTGTGGAGGGGTGTGGAGGGGTGTGGGGGGGCAGAGGAGTGCTGTACCCCCCGCTGGGCCAGGCAGTGTGCTGTGGAGGGGTGTGGAGGGGTGTGGGGGGGCAGAGGATTGCTGTACCCCCCGCTGGGCCAGGCAGTGTGCTGTGGAGGGGTGTGGAGGGGTGTGGGGGGGCAGAGGAGTGCTGTACCCCCCGCTTGGCCAGGCAGTGTGCTGTGGAGGGGTGTGGAGGGGTGTGGGGGGGGCAGAGGATTGCTGTACCCCCCGCTGGGCCAGGCAATGTGCTGTGGAGTGGTGTGGGGGGGCAGAGGAGTGCTGTACCCCCCGCTGGGCCAGGCAGTGTGCTGTGGAGGGTGTGGAGGGGTGTGGGGGGGCAGAGGATTGCTGTACCCCCCGCTGGGCCAGGCAGTGTGCTGTGGAGGGGTGTGGAGGGGTGTGGGGGGGCAGAGGATTGCTGTACCCCCCGCTGGGCCAGGCAGCGTGCTGTGGAGGGGTGTGGAGGGGTGTGGGGGGGCAGAGGAGTGCTGTACCCCCCGCTGGGCCAGGCAATGTGCTGTGGAGTGGTGTGGGGGGGCAGAGGAGTGCTGTACCCCCCGCTGGGCCAGGCAGTGTGCTGTGGAGGGGTGTGGAGGGGTGTGGGGGGGCAGAGGAGTGCTGTACCCCCCGCTTGGCCAGGCAGTGTGCTGTGGAGGGGTGTGGAGGGGTGTGTGGGGGCAGAGGATTGCTGTACCCCCCGCTGGGCCAGGCAGCGTGCTGTGGAGGGGTGTGGAGGGGTGTGGGGGGGCAGAGGAGTGCTGTACCCCCCGCTGGGCCAGGCAGTGTGCTGTGGAGGGTGTGGAGGGGTGTGGGGGGGCAGAGGATTGCTGTACCCCCGCTGGGCCAAGTAGTGTGCTGTCGAGGGGTGTGGAGGGATTTGGGGGGGGCAGAGGATTGCTGTACCCCCCGCTGGGCCAGGCAGTGTGCTGTGGAGGGGTGTGGAGGGGTGTGGGGGGGCAGAGGATTGCTGTACCCCCCGCTGGGCCAGGCAGTGTGCTGTGGAGGGGTGTGGGGGGGGCAGAGGATTGCTGTACCCCCCGCTGGGCCAGGCAGTGTGCTGTAGAGGGGTGCGGAGGGGTGTGGGGGGGCAGAGGATTGCTGTACCCCCCGCTGGACCAGGCAGTGTGCTGTGGAGGGGTGTGGAGGGGTGTGGGGGGGCAGAGGATTGCTGTACCCCCCGCTGGGCCAGGCAGTGTGCTGTGGAGGGGTGTGGAGGGGTGTGGGGGGGCAGAGGATTGCTGTACCCCCCGCTGGGCCAGGCAGTGTGCTGTGGAGGGGTGTGGAGGGGTGTGTGGGGGCAGAGGATTGCTGTACCCCCCGCTGGGCCAGGCAGTGTGCTGTGGAGGGGTGCGGAGGGGTGTGGGGGGGCAGAGGATTGCTGTACCCCCCGCTGGACCAGGCAGTGTGCTGTGGAGGGGTGTGGAGGGGTGTGGGGGGGGCAGAGGATTGCTGTACCCCCCGCTGGACCAGGCAGTGTGCTGTGGAGGGGTGTGGAGGGGTGTGGGGGGGCAGAGGATTGCTGTACCCCCCGCTGGACCAGGCAATGTGCTGTGGAGGGGTGTGGAGGGGTGTGGGGGGGCAGAGGATTGCTGTACCCCCCGCTGGGCCAGGCAGTGTGCTGTGGAGGGGTGTGGAGGGGTGTGTGGGGGCAGAGGATTGCTGTACCCCCTGCTGGGCCAGGCAGTGTGCTGTGGAGGGGTGTGGAGGGGTGTGGGGGGGCAGAGGATTGCTGTACCCCCCGCTGGGCCAGGCAGTGTGCTGTGGAGGGGTATGGAGGGGTGTGTGGGGGCAGAGGATTGCTGTACCCCCCGCTGGGCCAGGCAGCGTGCTGTGGAGGGGTGTGGAGGGGTGTGGGGGGGCAGAGGAGTGCTGTACCCCCCGCTGGGCCAGGCAGTGTGCTGTGGAGGGTGTGGAGGGGTGTGGGGGGGCCGAGGAGTGCTGTACCCCCCGCTGGGCCAGGCAGTGTGCTGTGGAGGGGTGTGGAGGGGTGTGGGGGGGCAGAGAATTGCTGTACCCCCCGCTGGGCCAGGCAGTGTGCTGTGGAGGGGTGTGGAGGGATGTGGGGGGGGCAGAGGATTGCTGTACCCCCCGCTGGGCCAGGCAGTGTGCTGTGGAGGGGTGTTTAGGGGTGTGGGGGGGGCACAGGATTGCTGTACCCCCCGCTGGGCCAGGCAGTGTGCTGTGGAGTGGTGTGGGGGGGCAGAGGAGTGCTGTACCCCCCGCTGGGCCAGGCAGTGTGCTGTGGAGGGTGTGGAGGGGTGTGGGGGGGCAGAGGATTGCTGTACCCCCCGCTGGGCCAGGCAGTGTGCTGTGGAGGGGTGTGGAGGGGTGTGGGGGGGCAGAGGAGTGCTGTACCCCCCGCTGGGCCAGGCAGTGTGCTGTGGAGGGGTGTGGAGGGGTGTGGGGGGGCAGAGGATTGCTGTACCCCCCGCTGGGCCAGGCAGTGTGCTGTGGAGGGGTGTGGAGGGGTGTGGGGGGGCAGAGGAGTGCTGTACCCCCCGCTTGGCCCGGCAGTGTGCTGTGGAGGGGTGTGGAGGGGTGTGGGGGGGGCAGAGGATTGCTTTTCCCCCCGCTGGGCCAGGCAATGTGCTGTGGAGTGGTGTGGGGGGGCAGAGGAGTGCTGTACCCCCCGCTGGGCCAGGCAGTGTGCTGTGGAGGGTGTGGAGGGGTGTGGGGGGGCAGAGGATTGCTGTACCCCCCGCTGGGCCAGGCAGTGTGCTGTGGAGGGGTGTGGAGGGGTGTGGGGGGGCAGAGGATTGCTGTACCCCCCGCTGGGCCAGGCAGCGTGCTGTGGAGGGGTGTGGAGGGGTGTGGGGGGGCAGAGGAGTGCTGTACCCCCCGCTGGGCCAGGCAATGTGCTGTGGAGTGGTGTGGGGGGGCAGAGGAGTGCTGTACCCCCCGCTGGGCCAGGCAGTGTGCTGTGGAGGGGTGTGGAGGGGTGTGGGGGGGCAGAGGAGTGCTGTACCCCCCGCTTGGCCAGGCAGTGTGCTGTGGAGGGGTGTGGAGGGGTGTGTGGGGGCAGAGGATTGCTGTACCCCCCGCTGGGCCAGGCAGCGTGCTGTGGAGGGGTGTGGAGGGGTGTGGGGGGGCAGAGGAGTGCTGTACCCCCCGCTGGGCCAGGCAGTGTGCTGTGGAGGGTGTGGAGGGGTGTGGGGGGGCAGAGGATTGCTGTACCCCCGCTGGGCCAAGTAGTGTGCTGTCGAGGGGTGTGGAGGGATTTGGGGGGGGCAGAGGATTGCTGTACCCCCCGCTGGGCCAGGCAGTGTGCTGTGGAGGGGTGTGGGGGGGGCAGAGGATTGCTGTACCCCCCGCTGGGCCAGGCAGTGTGCTGTAGAGGGGTGCGGAGGGGTGTGGGGGGGCAGAGGATTGCTGTACCCCCCGCTGGACCAGGCAGTGTGCTGTGGAGGGGTGTGGAGGGGTGTGGGGGGGCAGAGGATTGCTGTACCCCCCGCTGGGCCAGGCAGTGTGCTGTGGAGGGGTGTGGAGGGGTGTGTGGGGGCAGAGGATTGCTGTACCCCCCGCTGGGCCAGGCAGTGTGCTGTGGAGGGGTGTGGAGGGGTGTGGGGGGGCAGAGGATTGCTGTACCCCCCGCTGGGCCAGGCAGTGTGCTGTGGAGGGGTGCGGAGGGGTGTGGGGGGGCAGAGGATTGCTGTACCCCCCGCTGGGCCAGGCAGTGTGCTGTGGAGGGGTGTGGAGGGGTGTGGGGGGGCAGAGGATTGCTGTACCCCCCGCTGGGCCAGGCAGTGTGCTGTGGAGGGGTGTGGAGGGGTGTGGGGGGGCAGAGGATTGCTGTACCCCCCGCTGGGCCAGGCAGTGTGCTGTGGAGGGGTGTGGAGGGGTGTGGGGGGGGCAGAGGATTGCTTTTCCCCCCGCTGGGCCAGGCAGTGTGCTGTGGAGGGTGTGGAGGGGTGTGGGGGGGCAGAGGAGTGCTGTACCCCCCGCTGGGCCAGGCAGTGTGCTGTGGAGGGGTGTGGAGGGGTGTGGAGGGGTGTGGGGGGGCAGAGGATTGCTGTACCCCCCGCTGGGCCAGGCAGTGTGCTGTGGAGGGTGTGGAGGGGTGTGGGGGGGCAGAGGAGTGCTGTACCCCCCGCTGGGCCAGGCAGTGTGCTGTGGAGGGGTGTGGAGGGGTGTGGGGGGGCAGAGGATTGCTGTACCCCCCGCTGGGCCAGGCAGTGTGCTGTGGAGGGGTGTGGAGGGGTGTGTGGGGGCAGAGGATTGCTGTACCCCCCGCTGGGCCAGGCAGTGTGCTGTGGAGGGGTGTGGAGGGGTGTGTGGGGGCAGAGGAGTGCTGTACCCCCCGCTGGGCCAGGCAGTGTGCTGTGGAGGGGTGTGGAGGGGTGTGGGGGGGGCAGAGGAGTGCTGTACCCCCCGCTGGGCCAGGCAGTGTGCTGTGGAGGGGTGTGGAGGGGTGTGGGGGGGCAGAGGATTGCTGTACCCCCCGCTGGGCCAGGCAGTGTGCTGTGGAGGGGTGTGGAGGGGTGTGGGGGGGGCAGAGGATTGCTGTACCCCCCGCTGGGCCAGGCAGTGTGCTGTGGAGGGGTGTGGAGGGGTGTGTGGGGGCAGAGGATTGCTGTACCCCCCGCTGGGCCAGGCAGTGTGCTGTGGAGGGGTGTGGAGGGGTGTGGGGGGGCAGAGGATTGCTGTACCCCCCGCTGGGCCAGGCAGTGTGCTGTGGAGGGGTGTGGAGGGATGTGGGGGGGCCGAGGAGTGCTGTACCCCCCGCTGGGCCAGGCAGTGTGCTGTGGAGGGGTGTGGAGGGGTGTGGGGGGGCAGAGAATTGCTGTACCCCCCGCTGGGCCAGGCAGTGTGCTGTGGAGGGGTGTGGAGGGATGTGGGGGGGGCAGAGGATTGCTGTACCCCCCGCTGGGCCAGGCAGTGTGCTGTGGAGGGGTGTGGAGGGGTGTGGGGGGGGCAGAGGAGTGCTGTACCCCCCGCTGGGCCAGGCAGTGTGCTGTGGAGGGGTGTGGAGGGGTGTGGGGGGGCAGAGAATTGCTGTACCCCCCGCTGGGCCAGGCAGTGTGCTGTGGAGGGGTGTGGAGGGATGTGGGGGGGGCAGAGGATTGCTGTACCCCCCGCTGGGCCAGGCAGTGTGCTGTGGAGGGGTGTTTAGGGGTGTGGGGGGGGCACAGGATTGCTGTACCCCCCGCTGGGCCAGGCAGTGTGCTGTGGAGGGTGTGGAGGGGTGTGGGGGGGCAGAGAAGTGCTGTACCCCCCGCTGGGCCAGGCAATGTGCTGTGGAGTGGTGTGGGGGGGCAGAGGAGTGCTGTACCCCCCGCTGGGCCAGGCAGTGTGCTGTGGAGGGTGTGGAGGGGTGTGGGGGGGCAGAGGATTGCTGTACCCCCCGCTGGGCCAGGCAGTGTGCTGTGGAGGGGTGTGGAGGGGTGTGGGGGGGGCAGAGGATTGCTGTACCCCCCGCTGGGCCAGGCAGTGTGCTGTGGAGGGGTGTGGAGGGGTGTGGGGGGGCAGAGGACTGCTGTACCCCCCGCTTGGCCAGGCAGTGTGCTGTGGAGGGGTGTGGAGGGGTGTGTGGGGGCAGAGGATTGCTGTACCCCCCGCTGGGCCAGGCAGCTTGCTGTGGAGGGGTGTGGAGGGGTGTGGGGGGGCAGAGGAGTGCTGTACCCCCCGCTGGGCCAGGCAGTGTGCTGTGGAGGGGTGTGGAGGGGTGTGGGGGGGCAGAGGATTGCTGTACCCCCGCTGGGCCAAGTAGTGTGCTGTCGAGGGGTGTGGAGGGATTTGGGGGGGGCAGAGGATTGCTGTACCCCCCGCTGGGCCAGGCAGTGTGCTGTGGAGGGGTGTAGGGGGGGCAGAGGATTGCTGTACCCCCCGCTGGGCCAGGCAGTGTGCTGTAGAGGGGTGCGGAGGGGTGTGGGGGGGGCAGAGGAGTGCTGTACCCCCCGCTGGGCCAGGCAGTGTGCTGTGGAGGGGTGTGGAGGGGTGTGGGGGGGCAGAGGATTGCTGTACCCCCCGCTGGGCCAGGCAGTGTGCTGTGGAGGGGTGTGGAGGGGTGTGGGGGGGCAGAGGATTGCTGTACCCCCCGCTGGGCCAGGCAGTGTGCTGTGGAGGGGTGTGGAGGGGTGTGTGGGGGCAGAGGATTGCTGTACCCCCCGCTGGGCCAGGCAGCGTGCTGTGGAGGGGTGTGGAGGGGTGTGGGGGGGCAGAGGAGTGCTGTACCCCCCGCTGGGCCAGGCAGTGTGCTGTGGAGGGGTGTGGAGGGATGTGGGGGGGCCGAGGAGTGCTGTACCCCCCGCTGGGCCAGGCAGTGTGCTGTGGAGGGGTGTGGAGGGGTGTGGGGGGGCAGAGGATTGCTGTACCCCCCGCTGGGCCAGGCAGTGTGCTGTGGAGGGGTGTGGAGGGGTGTGGGGGGGCAGAGGAGTGCTGTACCCCCCGCTGGGCCAGGCAGTGTGCTGTGGAGGGGTGTGGAGGGGTGTGGGGGGGGCAGAGGATTGCTGTACCCCCCGCTGGGCCAGGCAGTGTGCTGTGGAGGGGTGTGGAGGGGTGTGTGGGGGCAGAGGATTGCTGTACCCCCCGCTGGGCCAGGCAGTGTGCTGTGGAGGGGTGTGGAGGGGTGTGGGGGGGCAGAGGATTGCTGTACCCCCCGCTGGGCCAGGCAGTGTGCTGTGGAGGGGTGTGGAGGGGTGTTTGGGGGCAGAGGAGTGCTGTACCCCCCGCTGGGCCAGGCAGTGTGCTGTGGAGGGGTGTGGAGGGATGTGGGGGGGCCGAGGAGTGCTGTACCCCCCGCTGGGCCAGGCAGTGTGCTGTGGAGGGGTGTGGAGGGGTGTGGGGGGGCAGAGAATTGCTGTACCCCCCGCTGGGCCAGGCAGTGTGCTGTGGAGGGGTGTGGAGGGATGTGGGGGGGGCAGAGGATTGCTGTACCCCCCGCTGGGCCAGGCAGTGTGCTGTGGAGGGGTGTGGAGGGGTGTGGGGGGGCAGAGGAGTGCTGTACCCCCCGCTGGGCCAGGCAGTGTGCTGTGGAGGGGTGTGGAGGGGTGTGGGGGGGCAGAGAATTGCTGTACCCCCCGCTGGGCCAGGCAGTGTGCTGTGGAGGGGTGTGGAGGGATGTGGGGGGGGCAGAGGATTGCTGTACCCCCCGCTGGGCCAGGCAGTGTGCTGTGGAGGGGTGTTTAGGGGTGTGGGGGGGGCACAGGATTGCTGTACCCCCCGCTGGGCCAGGCAGTGTGCTGTGGAGGGTGTGGAGGGGTGTGGGGGGGCAGAGAAGTGCTGTACCCCCCGCTGGGCCAGGCAATGTGCTGTGGAGTGGTGTGGGGGGGCAGAGGAGTGCTGTACCCCCCGCTGGGCCAGGCAGTGTGCTGTGGAGGGTGTGGAGGGGTGTGGGGGGGCAGAGGATTGCTGTACCCCCCGCTGGGCCAGGCAGTGTGCTGTGGAGGGGTGTGGAGGGGTGTGGGGGGGGCAGAGGATTGCTGTACCCCCCGCTGGGCCAGGCAGTGTGCTGTGGAGGGGTGTGGAGGGGTGTGGGGGGGGCAGAGGATTGCTGTACCCCCCGCTGGGCCAGGCAGTGTGCTGTGGAGGGGTGTGGAGGGGTGTGGGGGGGCAGAGGACTGCTGTACCCCCCGCTTGGCCAGGCAGTGTGCTGTGGAGGGGTGTGGAGGGGTGTGTGGGGGCAGAGGATTGCTGTACCCCCCGCTGGGCCAGGCAGCTTGCTGTGGAGGGGTGTGGAGGGGTGTGGGGGGGCAGAGGAGTGCTGTACCCCCCGCTGGGCCAGGCAGTGTGCTGTGGAGGGGTGTGGAGGGGTGTGGGGGGGCAGAGGATTGCTGTACCCCCGCTGGGCCAAGTAGTGTGCTGTCGAGGGGTGTGGAGGGATTTGGGGGGGGCAGAGGATTGCTGTACCCCCCGCTGGGCCAGGCAGTGTGCTGTGGAGGGGTGTGGGGGGGGCAGAGGATTGCTGTACCCCCCGCTGGGCCAGGCAGTGTGCTGTAGAGGGGTGCGGAGGGGTGTGGGGGGGGCAGAGGAGTGCTGTACCCCCCGCTGGGCCAGGCAGTGTGCTGTGGAGGGGTGTGGAGGGGTGTGGGGGGGCAGAGGATTGCTGTACCCCCCGCTGGGCCAGGCAGTGTGCTGTGGAGGGGTGTGGAGGGGGATGGGGGGTAAGAGGATTGCTGTACTTCCGGTTGGGCCAGGCAGTGTGCTGTGGAGGGCCGTGGAGGGGTTTGGGGGGGGGCAGAGGATTGCTGTACCCCCCGCTGGGCCAGGCAGTGTGCTGTGGAGGGGTGTGGAGGGGTGTGGGGGGGGCAGAGGATTGCTGTACCCCCCGCTGGGCCAGGCAGTGTGCTGTGCAGGTTTGTGGAGGGGTGTGGGGGGGGGCAGAGGATTGCTGTACCCCCCGCTGGGCCAGGCAGTGTGCTGTGGAGTGGTGTGGGGGGGCAGAGGAGTGCTGTACCCCCCGCTGGACCAGGCAGTGTGCTGTGGAGGGTGTGGAGGGGTGTGGGGGGGCAGAGGAGTGCTGTACCCCCCGCTGGGCCAGGCAGTGTGCTGTGGAGGGCTGTGGAGGGGTGTGTGGGAGGGCGTGGTAGCGACGACGCTTGTATTGTTTACAATCAGGACCGGCTGTTAAAGGACTGCCCCCAGGGCCGGCAAGTGCCGGCCGATTTTGTTGTCTCTTCAACACTCAACTGCGGGTTGCGTGTATTTTACCAAGGACAACGTTTGGATGGAAATGATTTGAAATGTGTGCTGCTTTGGTTGCCTGATTGTGTTACGCGCACCACATGTGCTGCCCCCCGGGTCCAAACAACGCTGAACGTTCCAACAATTGCAGAAACAAGGGCAGGTGCTGTTTAGACTCGGGTGTTGTTTGCATGTGCCATGAAGACACAAGCTTTTCAAGCAAGACAAAGCATGATTAAGTTCCAGACAACCATGTTTGTGCAAGCGCATCGAAAGGGAGCGGTGGTGTCACTAGCACTGACCACTAGTTCTCGCGGCAGTGGAGTCATTTGCGCTATCCTCAAGACCACCAGTTCGTGCAGCAGTGGAGTTAGTAGCGATCTGGGCCCCCGGTGCTAGCAGCAGTGGTGTCATGAGCGCTGACATCCAGACTACCAATTTTGGAGGTATTGGCCCTGAGGGTCTTGTGATAGGGGCCCATAGACAGGACATTGTAGCGCTGAAAATTTGGCAACATATAGCCACAAATGTTCAGCAATGAATCCTTTTCCAAAAGTGTAACCCATTCTCTGAACGTGAAGCACGCAGCAGAATGGGGCAGGGAAATGCAACAGATGCGTAGGGCCCAAAATACCATCCGCGAAACAGGGGGGGAAGTCTCCTCGCTTTTGTACGCGACTCCCCCCCCCCCACTAGAAGTGGGCTGAAGGGGGGAGTCTTGGGGGGGGGGGGGGGGCTAGCTGCCGAGGAGGGCTTCTCTGGGGGACTAGCTAGTCGCTAAGGGGGGGGCGGGTGAGAGGGTCTAGTCCAGTGTGGCAGAGACGCGGTGGCCTAAGGGGTTTACTCTACAACCACAGAGGTTAGGGTTAGGGTCACCGAGCTGGTGGAACCAGTCTTGGTTTTATAACCCTTTTTAGTGTCTAGGGTGGACCTACCAGGTTTAGCAGCAAGGAGCAGCAAGCAGCAGCAAGCAGCAGCAAGCAGCAGCACGCGCGAAATGGGTAAAAATCAGAACTACGTCGTGGTGCTCTGGATTTGGTTGAAATTTTGGTGGATGATACCTATGGGTGTGAAATACAATCACACAAAGTTTGAACGAGAAACTGGACGTTGGCGACCGGCAACAGGCTTCGCGGGTAGCGCACCCAGGTTTCAAAATCTTTCAAAAATGCCCAGAAAATGCCATTTTTGGGTAGTTATAGGTGCCTAGCATGTCCTGGCATGGAAACCAATGTAGATGTTGAACGAACACCTTTGGTCATTGTCTAGTGGGGTTCACACCCAAGTCCCGGGCCCGATGACCTCTTTTTGGGCCCATTTTCGACACATTTTAGCCCCTTTCAGTTCCCAATCACCCTCCAGTTATTCCTTCGCCGCCAGAACTCCGACAACCCTCGCCTAACCCCCAACCCTCGCCGTACCCGAATGTGCATGGCTTGAGTCCTGTAGCATCTGCCCGCAAAGCCCCTCTTACCTGCTACAGGCCATTGTGGTGGCGGGGGCCATCGCACTCAAGCAAGGCATCAATGAATCATCCCGTGCCTAATGCATATGAAACGGGTTTGTGGTGAAGCGAAAGCCGATTGTACTTTCTTTTCTTCGTGTCCTTAGAATGGTTGTGTATTGCTCGGACTATGTTGCTCATCCTTTTGCACTTGTGGGTATCACCTTGTACTAGGTATTTTTTCTTGTTTGAAGTGTAGTGTTTCACTACAAAAGTGGCTTGTACTACTTGCTGATACCACAAAACATTTGTGTGAGAATGCAATGTGGGGGGGGGGGGGGTGCAAATACGATGACCTCTTATTGGGCCCATTTTCGACACATTTTAGCCTCTACAAGTTCCCAACCACCCGGTAGTGCGTGAAACAAGGAACATGCAACACTTGACAAGCACACAATAGCCGAATAGAGACATCAATTTCTTCGTACAGGTATGTTGCAGGATGTACAAGCGAAAGCCGTCAACACGAAGCTTGGGGAGTACATTCATTCCGGGTGGAGTACGGGGTTAGGTTGCTCGCTTGAAGGTTAGGATAGACGTGGTTGTCCAACAACCAATCCACACAACGTATGCCGTAAGCTAAGGGCGACGTGAAACATTCCACTCAAGATGCACGAAAGGAATGGGTCGACCTTCCGTCCTTTTGCTGCAGCACCAACCTTTTATAATGATATGGGGGAATGGCACAAAGTGAAATTCAAAAATACGGTCAAAAAGGTACCGGCCACGCAGGACCTTGCTCGAATGCGGTGAAATGGACAGGCACATTGGAGGTAATTGATGGGATCGCGATGAAGCGAAAGCCGAATACAAAAACATTCAAAGTTAGGACGTTGGATGGAGGATGGTCCTCTAGTTGCTCGGATCAGGGCGAATTTTTTTTGGTGACATGATCATCTTCACAAGGCATGGCATTACCAGTGTCCCAAGATCGCAAGGAGATACTAAAGCGAGGCCAAATTGGAAGGCTTTGCTTTTTAGATGCGTCAAAAGCATAAACACCACAATGCTTGAGGTAGATTGTGGAGTTGTCCCATTGCAAGGGAATAGCGTCACCAAAGTGAATAAGGAAAGTGTGCTTCGCGAAAAAGCAGTCGTCATCAACTGCTGAAGGCGAAAGGAAGACATTGCAAAAAATGACGTTTGCGGGGCAAAGCTGCATGCGGTTCAACAGTGTAGCCATACTCGGTTGGGGTGGTTGATTTGGTCCTCCTGTAGGGAACACATGGGGTCCTTCATTGCATTGCCACTTTGGTAAGGTGCTATTTGCCACCATGCAGGCAAACACCTGATATGGGTTGCACATACCCACCAAAACGGGATGTGCCGTGGTGTCAATGCAAAGGTGATCGGTGAATTGATGATTGGAATCAATCCATTCAGTGGTAGGTGTCACCACAAACTGGGTGTGTTGGTGTGGGAAAATGTTTGCGAATTGACACCAGTGACAAATATTTGACAAAAGCATTGCTCCACATTGACAATGATAATTGTCCAATTGGGATGGTGGTTGATATGCTGCAAACAAACTTGGATAAAGAGAAGGTGGAATATGTGGACAAGAAGCCGCAAAGAATGCACAGTAGATAGCTTGCATAGGGGAGGTGTAATGATGTGGTTCGTTCCTTGGCGAAGCACATTTCTTGTTGTCCTTGGAATGTCACTCAAAAGCTCAATTTTCGCCTCGGTGAGAGTTCGAATGTCCACACTAGGAAAATCGTGGCTACCGAGCGTTGCTGCAAGGCTTTCCGCATTGGCCACATTGTCAATGGGGAAAGCAACAAGATTGATGTGCACAATGCTGGCATCCGGAAGCATCAGCTTGCCAAACTTGATGAGCAAAGGACATCCAAAATGAGACCGAAGAGAGGTTGCCACTTTCGCATACAAAGCTTGGTAAAAGGTGTTACCGTAAAGAACAGTATTGGGCATCATGGACGTAGTACAAACGATACATCGTCGTGGGGCCCATGTGGTGGGGGTCAAGGTAAACTTTGGTAACTCGGTCAATCCATGATGCCAAGAACAGCTGATAGTTTCTCCTCTGGAAAATGCGAGAAGTGCTTTCATGATGTACTGTACACGTGGGTTTTCCAAGTAGGGCTTAATGTTACAGATGACAACTAAGGCATTGCGGCTTCGAGACAAAGCAACATTTAAAGTTGTCAAAAAAACCGACAGACGAAGATGCTAGGGTGAGGATGACAACATGAGCTTGGTAACCTTGGAACTTCCCCACTCTGGTCACACTCTTGACAAGTGGATGCTCTTGGAAACCTATTGAATTTAAACGGTTTTGCTCATGGTAGTTTGCCAAGATAACGACAGATTGTGGCTTCCAACCTCTCATCATGCCCTCAGACAAAAGGTCCGCAACAGCTTTTGTCTCAGCAAAATTATAGGGTGAGGTTTCTACGCGAGGATAAAATTGCTGTCGCCCAAGTTCATGATACTCGGATTGAGGATTTGGCACGTAGTCAAACATGTCAATGACCAGCACCATTTGTCGGTTGGGAAGTAAAAAAGAGGAGTCATCATGAGGAGAGTCATTTCTATGACCGACCATGAGCCCAGAAAAAAGATCATTGGTCATCCGTGCAAGGGAATGATTCATACGATGTTGTTCCACAATTGGGACAACCGGAATATAAGCATCACGACAAAGATCCAAAATGGTTTTTGAAGCATACTGCCGCCAATGAATTGCATCCGCAATGGGCAAATACTTATTGATTGCAGCAAATGCATCCAATTGTTTGCCATCCCCCACAAAGGTGATGGCTTGTCCTCGGGTGAAACATGCAACATCCATGGCAACGTTGCAACGGCTACTCTCCTCCACAATGACGTGGTCAAAGTGAAGGGGTAAGGCGGGATGTGAAGCCAAAGACGTAGTGGTAAAGACGAATTGAGCATTTTTCAAAACAGCTTGAAGATTCGATGTGGTAGTTGTAGCTGTCCGGTGTGGGCACAACTCGGGTTCTACGTTGCCTAAGCATCGTTGCGTCTCGGAATAGAGCCGCACAACTGTAGGTACTTGCAAATTTGCCACCATGCACCATTCTTGGCACAATTTATCAACAGGTGCATTGGATGGTGAAGCAACTAAGACACGTCGGTTGTGAACGAAATGCAACAGCAAAAGCGCAAGAATGCAAGTAGATTTTCCGCTTCCAGCCGGTCCATCAATTGCTGAAATTTGTGTTGAGGATGTTGCTTCCAAAGCAATGCGTTGCGATGGCTCTAATGAAAAGTGCTCGGTTATAGAAGATAATGTACAATGATCTGAAGCATTGATGGCAACGTTGTTGCTTCGTCCATGCAAAAGGTCGAAAGCATCATGTCCACGTGGTTGGAGTAATGCATCATTGAGCCATTCATATTGCTTAAATTCCGGTTTTATTTCCAAATCGTAGTATCCATCGGCAAGTGTGTCTTGCATTGCAATTTCAACAACATCGTCTTCACTTTCTACGATTGACCCTTCCCATTCACGTACACCATCGCGAACCAAAATTGTGCCACCAGGTACAAATTCAGAGCGGCCCCAAGTTGCGGTAACACATTTGGATGCAGCAGATCCATTTGCCATGACAATGTGTTCAAAACAGATGAAAGCGGTTGTGGCGCTTGACTTGGCTTGCAATGATACGGCTTCGCGCTCAATGTTGAGCGGCTGCCTTAGGGTTCGAACATTGTAGTCCATGAGTTCAAATAACGGAAGAAGACCACCTATGTGTATAGCGACCTAGTCGGCTATCAGACATCAGACATCAGACTTTTATGGACCATCATTACCACACCATGAACCCCCCTCCCCCAACCCCTTGATTATGCACTACATCAACCCCCCCCCCCCCCGCCCTTGTCCACACCAAAGTCTTCGCAGGAAACCCCCCCCCCCGTGACCCCCCCCGCCCCCCCCCACTATCGGGTGCTTTCAACCCCCCCCCCAAGGAAAAAAGGTGCCACGGAAAAAACAAACCCCCCCGTTTGGAAACCAATTGCACACCTGTTGTTGACAATGTATGTGACAACTTCAATTTGATTCTGATTTTGGTTGTTTGAGCAGACAATTTGTTTGTGTACAACACCCTTGAGGTGTTTTTGATTGTTTGTGGTCTAGGCCTTCGCGCCTTAGACCAGAGACCCCTTCAATGATGAACGCGTTGATCACAACTGAGAAGGGGTTCTGGCACGTTTGCTCCTGCAACCAATTACAATTTGCTGACTGTGAGCCCCTTCAATGACGATGCATGACAATTTACATGTGCTGCTCCGTCACGCGTGGGTCTTCAGTGTCGACCCCCGCAGGGACCTGTTTCTTAGGACCTGTTTCGTGCGGACGGAGCTTTGCGGATTTGCGGCCGAGGAATGGGACTGCCCCCAGCAGTCAGTGTACCATGTCCATCAGAATGTGCACCATGTCCTCCAATGGCCAGCAACCATTTTGAAAACCAAGCAACATACATCTGAGAAGGGGCTTTGCAGTGATTTCGAATTTGACTTCCTTGTTTTAAACCGCCCCTCTGTCCCAGCCCCGAAGGCTCATTGCAATGTGCTGCACTATGCCGTGCTCACGCTTTGTTGTTCATTGCAGGATCTGGTGACGACCATTAAAACCCCTGTGCTCTGTCTTGTCGTCCTCCGTCTTGCCGTGGTGTTTCTTGAGGAAGTTTGGAAAACCATGCAGAGAAATCCACAGTGTAGGGAAAACACCCCCCACGCAACCCCATGCGCAATGGTGTGGAAAAGCCTGCCTTGCCTCTTTCAGTGTCAGCATCACATGGTGTGTGTCTGTGATGTTCGATGTTCTATTGGTTCTGTGTGTAGTGGAAAAACATGGAAAAAATCACAGACTACAGATTACCCACAGACTACAATTCTCAGAGTTGTGTTATGGTGTAAGTCGTGAACATTTGCAATTTTGGTGCCACGTGTCGCATTGCATTTGTTTTGAAGGTGTATTTGAACGTGTGCTGTTTGTTCCTGAAAAACACCCATCGAGGTGTTTGGTATGTCCATGGTCTAGGCCCTGGCGCCTACGACCACGGACCCCTTCGATGAGGAATGTGCTGACGACAACTGAGAAGGGGTTCTGATTTCCTGGTATTTGCTTCCATGTTTCCACGTATGCATCCCCTTCGATGATGTGTCAGCCATGTGGGAACAATCTGTCCAGGGCCTACTGTCATAGGCCCTATTTTGTTGGATGGAGCCAGGCATCTCCCCATACTCCAACGGATCTGCATGTTTGCCAAACTTGCCAAAGACCACTGCAATCAGCCCTACTGCACCCTTGTGCTGCACAACATACGCCAGCCCCTACCTTGACAGCTTGTCTGGGTCATTGCGCAGATTCCGGCCCCAAGGTATCTTTTTCATTCTGCCTTGCTGGGCGCAGTACTGTCCAATGTGACGGACTGCATTTGAGTTCGGTGATGCAGAATTCCCGCTGTCAGCCAAAAAAAAAACTGAGAAGGGGCTCTGCTATGTGGGTACTGGTGGTCCATTGATTTAATGTGGTTGTGATTTCATGGTATGTTTTGGTTTTATCGCACTTGATTTTACTTTATTTGGTGGATCATGCACAACACCCTTGAGGTGTTTAGTACGTCCGTGGTCTAGGCCATGGCGCCTATGACCATAGACCCCTTCAATGATGAACATGTTGCCCGCTACTGAGAAGGGGTCCCATGTCACATGCTCCTGGTACCTATGTCCCTTCAACGCTTATCTGTTCCTTGTTGTGCATGTCTCTCTCGACACAAAGGGAAATGCGTGTATTGCCTAGGAGACAAGTGTGCGCCGAGCCTCTTCTACACATAGGGCACTCTTTTGTTATCGACCCTTGACCCTTGAGGCGAGGAAGCGCGTCTAGGGTCTAGACCGTTGCGTCTCTGACCCGGACACTGCGGGCTGCACTTTGCCATGTCGTCTAGCCCCCTTAGTGTGGCCTCTTCCGCCCCCTCCAGCCCTTCGTTCCCGGAATGCGGTTGGGGGGATCTGCCGGAGCTCTTGCGGTTTGGAGACCAACCCCCATCACCACCGTGGGACTCTGATGCTGAGAAGTGTCTCAGCGAACTGGCCTCCCCCCAGCCTCCATTGCCAACACCGCCTCCCTCTCCCCCTTCACCCTGCCGTGCACCAACAACCTCTCCGATGCCCGTAAGTCCTCCACGCAGACCCCACATTAACCCAACCCCATACCTGGTAGCCCTGGAAGCCGTGGAGGAGGCCCTCATGTGCACTGCCGTGCCACCGCCACCCCCCCCGCAACCCCCCAAGTATGTACCCAAGGACCCGCCCACCCCCCCAAAGCCCACTGTACACGGGCCCTACAGTGCCAAAACACTGCAGCTCATCCGGGAGAATCACGGGGGTGGGGTCCAGTACTTCGTAGACGGGGTGCTCAACCGCCGAGCGATGTACCGGTTTGCTGTGCAGCAGCCCAAGAAAAACCCCCTGCGGGTGTGGCAGGAGAGCATGCGAATTAGTCGTTCGCATTTCCTCAGCAGGGACGAGGAGCATGCAGCAGTGGTACTTGAAATCCTGTGTGCCACCCCAAAACCCCCCCGTATCCCCAAGCCAGCCCCGCCACCTGTGCCGCGTCGGCCGCTGCCCCCTCCACCAAGTGATCAGGTGACGCTGACCCAATATAGCAGGCACCGCCGTACCTCACTCCTCCCACTGGCTCCCGCCCCAAAGCCATGTGTGAGACGGTGTGCCGATGCAGCGGGCGATGCAAGTGCAAAGCCCCTGCACCAAACCTCCAATGGATGCGGCAGGCGGAGATGCCCGAGTGTTGGAAGTACATGGTGCCCAAGCTCACGGCCGCTGGGGTGGTTGCTCTGTCATGTTGTTTGTCGTACGAGGAGTTCTGGCAATACTGTGGTGCCTGTGGGGTGAAGGTTCTGCGGGAGGGGGGGGAGACAGCCATGCCAGCGCAGATATTGCATGTGACGAACCAGGGACAGAGTGTGCGACAGCGTGTGAAGGAGGGAATGAAGGGGAGACCGGTTGGGTTGCCTGACAACCCCCCCCCCGTGTCCGTGTGGGGGTGACCTGAGGGAGGCACCAATGTATACATCGGTGGTGTACAACGAGGTCGTGGGGTTACATGTCCACAACCAGCAGGAGTACAAGTTGGTTGTGGACCATGCGTTTCTCGATTGCCTGGGGTGGCAATGGTCCTTGCATGCCATGGTGTTGCACATTGGAGCGACGAGGGAGGAGGGTCACTTTGTGGTGCATGTCGTTTTCAACGACGGGTGGTGGTTGTGTAACGACACCACGGTGAAGGCCATGAATCCCCCCCCCCGACCCGCGAAAGGCGACGTTTCTGCTATACAAGCGGAAACAGACAGATTTGGTTGTACCAGACATGTCGCAGCGTGCCTCCCAACGGACAGGACCGCCGGCCCCTGGTCAGACACGGGATGCCCGGAGCGTACCTACTGACACCTCGGTGCCAGCCATGGCGCTGGCACCGGGTGCGTCCCTCCCCACCCCTCCTTCAACACAGGGTGCATCAAGGGTGGGGTACATCAGGAACAGGCCTATGCATGCCCAGAGCGTGCCTATGGACGCCTCTGTGCCAGCCATGGCGCTGGCACAAGGCGCACCCCCCCCTTCCCCAACTGCAACACAGAGTGCTTCAAGGGTAGGGGACATGAGTACGCATGCCCAGAGCATGCCTAATGAGATGTGTGTGGCTGCCTCGGCGCCGCTACAGACGTCCTCAGAATTTGTTGAGGCAGTGGCACAGTTGCTGCAGAAGCGCAAGGTGCGAGTGGCAAGGCATCTGAGAGTGCGTGTTGAAGCACACCAGATGCAACTGAGAGCACGGCATGCAAAAGAGTGGGATGCGCGGCATGCAGAGCATGGCATGTCACAATCCTCAGTGGCACAATCAGTCGAGCAAGACAGGTTGAGGTCTGTTGCATTGGCCGCATCGGGGAAGGACGCATTGTGCGTGTTGATGCAGGCCACTCCCATGCAACTGGACAGTGGTCCAAAGACACTACAAATGTTTGTAGCCGCTCATTGGCAGTATCGGTTCACGACAAGTGGGGGTGTTGAGTGTGTGTGTTGTGCGTGGGCAAACGTGTGTGGCATTCCTGGGGTGGCGCGTCCCCCTAAGAAAAGTGAAGCCCTGGTATTGGGAACATATGCTGTAGGGATGCGCATGAAGACCTCCGGCCCAAAAACGTGGCGGAAGGAGGTGTTGGAAAGCCAGTTGGGGTTATCACGTGGCACAACATCAAACCGAAAGAATCTGCATAGGCCAGGGCACCACCACCGATTGGCTGAGGACAGTTTCAAGCTGCATTGTGCAGAGCGGTATTGCGCATTGTGCCCCACTGCTGGTGCCACAGCTGTGGTGGTGGGAGCGACCGTTGTGTTCGTCAGGGGGGAAGCCATGGACATTGGTGTGGCAGTGTCGGATGCTGAGGCAGCCATTCTGTCACGGTTGGTTGAGGTGTATATAGGGTTACGCATGTGCACTTCCATCCGTGCTATAAGTGAGCGCATCCTTCTGCACTGTTCTGTGACATCCGCCCCTGGGCACCATGCATCACGGCGGTGGATAGTTGAGAAGGCTATTGCCGCAATGCATGATGCCATGCAGGATGAGGTAACGCATGCCCTATTCCTGGCAACGTTCATTGCAGTGTTGCTTGACGGCTCGGATAGGCAGAGGCATCGCATCAATGAGTACGCCATTCTGCTTATTTTCCCGGGGACTGGCCCTGGGGGCATGTGTGAGGTGTTCCTTGGTGTGGTGGATGTGGCCTGTGGTGATGCGCATGAGGTTGCAACGCAGCTAGAATGCGTCCTGATGTCCTGGATTCCTGACCGTGATTGGTGGGCAAAGAGGGTAGTGACCTTTGCAGTGGACGGGGCTTCTAACCTTGGTGTGCGGGGTGCCAGTGCGCGGCAGGTTGTTGATGTCTCACACATTGAGAGCAATGTGTTCGCCTTGATTGGGAAGTGGTTAGTGTTGATGACAGCCTTGGGTGAGCCGTGCCATGTGTCGCAGCGCAAGTTGGGTCTTGCATTGGAGGCTGCTGGCCCAACCCATGTTGATTACTTGGCGGCCGTCAATCGGCAACGAGGCTTGTACAATGGGGCACGGCAGTGGAAGGAGTTGCAAAAGTGTGTGCAAAGGCATGTGCAGGATAAACGTAGTGGCTTGCAGCTCATCCCCACAAGTCATCGCATCAGGTGGTCACAGGCGCATGCACGGCGCAACACTGCTTTTTTGACCAATGTCCCTTGGGTGGCACGACACTTGGATTCCAAGGTGCAGCATTCTACCAAGGAGGAGGATGTGTGGGAGGACTGCCATGATGCCAGTTTGCTTGCATGGGGGGTGGTCTACGGGGACATCCTGCATGGCATGCGGTGTTTTAACAGTGTGGCACAACTACGTGCGCCCACTGGTGCACACTTAGCCACTGCAACGGGTATGCTAGAAGCCCGGTTGCAGAGGGTGGCTCGCGAGGAGGGTCCAGGGTGGTTGCAATTCAAGGAGCAGACTGTAACTGGTGCGTGGCGTGGTGTGCAGTTGGTCCAGTTTGATTCAGGTGGGCAGAAGTGTGCAACAACTCCTCCTTTTCCAGGCGTTCAGGCGCGTGCAGTGACCGATGTGTTGCTTGCAGGCATCAAGGAGGGGCAGGCAACCATTGACCCTAGGGGGGTGTTGGAGTGCGCAGTCTTGTTGGACCATGGCCGTTTCGTTGCCCTCCCGGTCAATGAGCGTGCTGCATATGGGGTGGAGCAGTTGCGTCAGTTCATGACTTCACACCAAGAAGAGTTGGGTGCAGCCAATGTGAACTGTGACCGTGCCTTGGTAGAGTGGGAAGGCCTTAAGGAGCACATGGTGCAGCACTTTGCAACTGTGCAAATGTCCAAGATGTGGGAGGCACTGGCACCTGAAAGGGCACATGCGCAGTGGGGGAATTTTTGGCGCGTTCTCGCATTATTGCGAACATATTGCCCCGCTGAAGCTGCAGTAGAGCGTGCCATCTCTTTGCGTGGGAGGTTCTGCAGTAGTATGCATGACACTGTGGAGACACATGTCCTGAGCATGTGCATGGCATTGCATTTCAACTTGCCCCCTTTACAGCAATGGGCAAAGGGACAAGGCGTTGCAGTGGCACGCCACCTGGCTGCCCATGCACGCTTCGATCTGCGCCCAAGACAAAGGGTTTCAAAGAAGGTAGGGGACAGAGAATCTGTGGAGGCTGCAATGCTTCAATGTCTGCAAGGTAATGAAGCAGTGGCTGATGATGGTGACAGCCTGCCCTTCTTTGGAGGGCCGGGTACACCACTGAGCTCAACGGCACCCTCAGGAAAGGGTACAGAACGGCACCAGGCAGATGTGGTCAGCATTGTTGCACCTGATGGGACCCCTGACTCGCATGCTGGCAACCATGACTTCATCACTTTTCGCAGAGGTATGGAGTGTGCCACATGCAAGAAGGAGGTTCGCATCTGGTGCAATACATGTCTGGTGTGCCATGCATGCTTTTGCGCAAGTCCACGTCCTTGTGGGAACGTTGTGGTGAATGTTGTAGATGATGGCTGTGATGAGGGGGAGAACAATAGTGCAGACGAATTGGCCACACCACGGAAGCCAAATAAGAGGCGTGGTGTGGCCAGGATGCAGGCGAAACTGGTGATGGCCACGCAGAATGGCATGCTGCGTGATTGGTCAAAGGGGTCGCTGTTGAACTGTCTGGATGTGCTTGGTGTGAAGGTGGCAGGTAACAGCGATCGGCAGGAACTGCGGGACCTTGCTACGCAGCATGCGTTGCCATTATTGGAAGAATGGGATGCCTTTGTGCCGGACACGGACCGTCTCACCCGTTCTGCGGCACCACCAAGCAGCTCCCAGCCCAGTTGCTCGCAGCCAGTGGATGACATGGATGGACTCATCGATGAATGAGAGGATGCCCACGTATTTGCATGTGCCCTTTTGTTGTTGTGTGCTGTCTTCGAAGATTTTTCCCATTTTCCCTGTTTGCACATTTGATTTGATGTTCTGTGGCATTACCACGACCATTTTATACAAATTGTCTGCTCAAACAACCAAAATCAGAATCAAATTGAAGTTGTCACATACACTACTGTCAACAACAGGTGTGCAATTGCTTTCCAAACAGGGGGGTCTGTGTTTTCTGTGGCGCCTTTTCTCCATGGGAGGGGGGGGGGGAGGCTGGAAAGCACCCGATAGTGGGGGGGGGGGGATGGGTGGGGGGGTTTCCTGTGAAGAATTTGGTGTGGACAATGGCGGGGGAGGGGGGCATTGGACCCCTAGACCCACCTCCAGTACATAAGAATATCAGACATCTTCGAGGACAGACCGCACACACAACATCCCTTATCAGACATCAGACATCAGACCTTATACACATAGCTGAAGAAGACTACGCAAGCAAGGGAGTGTAGTATGTGACAAGTATATTGTGAGAGTGGTGGGAACATAACACAAACATCATCATGCATGTTACGCGTGAAATTTCATGGGATCGCGGTGAAGCGAAAGCCAAGAATGAATGTCTGAGGATTGTTTTACAGCGCTTTGTAAATGCAGTGTGTCACAAGTATGTTGTGAGAGTGGTGGGAACATAACACAAACATCATCATGCATGTTACACGTGAAATTTCATGGGATCGCGGTGAAGCGAAAGCCAAGAATGAATGGGAGAGGATTTTTTTACAGCGCTTTGTCAATGCACCGAGGTGGTTTATTAATGAAGAATTGTGAACCACGGGATTTGTATTCCTGAACACCAGAGTAACTGGGAACTAATCCGGGTGTAAGTTGAATTTGGCGGAAGACAATTGATTGCAAAGTAGTAATTCTTGGATAGTCCCCACCGTACCAATTTTTGACAATGTCAAAATCAAAGAACCAAATGACGCCCAGTGGAGTTAGAAGCCGTGAACGAACAATGATAATTTGAATAGCACACTTACGGCACTCACTCTTCCTTTTTTATGAATCGATGGAGTGCAAATGGTGGATGTTCCGGTATTCTTTGATTTGACGGCGAGAAACAGAATGGGGACCATGCAATCGTTGGAATTCGGAAAGATGTTTTTGAATAATGGGGCGAGCATCACGCGTGCAATATATGTCTAAGTCGGTGGTTGAAAAGTTCTCATGCAACAGCGCTTGCAACACGATAGACCCGGAAAGAAGAGCGACCACTTCTCGGCTTTGTTGATTGATGGTGTGAATCTTGTCAAGGAGAACAGCCCTAAAAGGTACCAATGGAGCAAGACAATGGCGTAGAGCACGTTTAAATTGTTGACGAATTGCTGGTGCGAGACGTTCACATGGAAAAGTTGATGGCTCGTGCTCAAAACTATGGCCCCAATTGGTCGTAGGAATTCGCAACACTCGGATACCAATTCAATGGGAAGATGGCGAATAGATCACATTGAAATTCCACAAAAAAAACCAATGACAAAGCACGCAAATAGCATGGATTCAATAAATGGTAGTAGTAAGTTCCTCCGTTCGCCATGTGGACATAAGTTCCGTTGTCATTTGGGAACAAGGCCATTGACGAACAGAGCGCAGGGCCGCGAAACAACGTACCCAGCGCTTCGTTTGAGGTCTCATTGAGTGACCAAAAGAGCGCCAGGTTCGTCGTTTCGGAGCCCAAGTTCGGGAAAAGCCGCCCCTCTTAGTAGAGGGGAGGCCGCTGGTGTTCCTCCTTTCGCATTAATCGAAACCTTGTTGCAATAACGACCTTTGTGGCGACGGCCCACGGAGGCGATTTTCATGTACGGGATGGCTGGTCTTGGGACCTTGAAGCTACTAACCCTCGAGCGGGTACTTTGCTTCGCCAGCCACCTCAACTCTCGTAGTCCATTAGGCCGGCCACAAGAGATTTCTGAATTTCTGCGGTGAATGGGATGGCTACGTCTTCCCAACATCGCTAGTTGATTTGACATGTGTGCCTTTTATATGGGGAGATTTGGGAGGGTTGCAATGTTCATACCGGAGAATGGGATGGCGGTGAAGCGAAGACCATTTGTGACTAATGTTGAGACACCATTGAGGTTCACTTTTTTGCTGCAACAATAACCATTGCACTTGTGTGTGTGACACGTTGCAGATGGAAAAGTTGATGGCTTGTGCTCAAAACTATGGCCTCAATTGGTCGTAGGAATTCGCAAAACTCAGATAACAATTCAATCGGAAGATGCCGAATAGATGTCATTGAAATTCTACGGAAAAAAACAATTACAAAGCACGCAAACAAGGAGGGAAGGATTCAATAAATGGTAGTAGCAAGTTCCTGCATGCGCCATGTGGAGGTAATTTCTGTACAGAGCGCAGGGCCCCGAAACAACGTACCCAACATTTTGTTTGAGGTCTCATTGAGTGACCAATAGAGCGCCGGGCCCGTCGTTTTGGAGCCCAAGCTCACGAAAAGCCGGCCCTCTCATTGCAGGGGACGCAGTCGGAGTTCCTCCTCTCGCATTAATCGAAACCTTTTTGCAATGACGACCGTTGTGGCGACGGCCCACGGAGGCGATTTCCGTGTACGGGGTGGCTAGTCCTGGCACCTTGAAGTTACTAACCCTCAAGCAGGTACTTTGCTTCACCAGCCACCTCGACTCCCGTAGTCGAATAGGCCGGCCACAAGAGATTTTGAACTTTTGCGGTGAATGGGATGGCTCCGTGTTGCCAACATCACTAGATGATTCGACATGTGTGCCTTTCATACGGGGATATTTGGGAATGTTGTAATGTTCATAGCGGATAATGGGGTCGCGGCGAAGCGAAGACCATTTGTGACTAATGTTGAAACAACTTGGGGGGTCGTCAGAGTTTGCACTCATTTGTGGTTCCTTGTTTTTGGCAATGCATGCGAAAGCACAAAGCACAAAGCATTAAAATATTTTTGCAAGAGAATTGTGAAGGGTCGGCAATCATCAAGCAATCTTGGCACATTACACAAGTGTTCGATAGATATGAATATTGAATGGGATTGCAATGAAGCAAAATATATGAAAATGTGAAAATACATAGCGAACATAACGACTTGCAATTTCAGTAATCCGTAGGAGCGCGATGCCTTTTTTTTGATCAAAAAAAAAATCCGTAGGAGCGCGATGAAGCACAAGCGAAATGGTGCTTGTGAATATCCACAGTAAACACACATTCTTAACAAACCACTTGTTGTGAAACATAATGGCTTCCATCCGAATTTACGATATCGGATGTGTCCTCAAGTTAATATGGGATGTAGCGCATCACACCAAGAACAAGAGCCTATCAGAGTTGCAGTGTTCATAGCAGACAACAAAATAGCCGTAAAATGAAAGCCAATTCATATAAAAATAAACATAATGACATGCAATTTCTTTTTTTCCGTGGTTCATGGGATGGCGGTGAAGCGAAAGCCAAGTCTAGTTCACAAGTGTTTGAAGGTATGAATATAGAATGGGATCGCAGTTAAGCGAAAGCCAAATGGTGCTTGTGATGATGCGAAACAAATAAAGAATCTCATCAAGCCACAGGTTGTAAAACATGGTGACCTCAATCCAATTTTAAGACATCAGATGTGTCCTCAGATTTATATGGGAACGTGTACGTTTTGAACCCCGGACAAGGAGTCGACTTGGAGATGTTCTGCACATCCACTGGGTACTGAAAGTGTTGTTGTGATAGAGGATCACCCAAGTGGTCAGGAACAAGTTGTTGGAGCGTAACCTTGCGATCATCTTTCGTGACCGACACCTTAGAACGGTGGAGCAACACCATTAGCAATGTCATTGCGACGGTCTGCGAGGTAACACGATGAGTGTTGGAATCAGACGTGCTAGTATCGACCGGAGTGCATTGTGATGGCGATTGAATTGATCCCTCGTACACGATGCCGCAATTAGCACAGTCTCGGTGCCCAGTGATAGGTGCATAATTTACTTGCCGTACTGCTCCGCAGCCGCCGAGATCTTTTCGCCGGCAAAAGAACATGTGCATCTCTTCCTAAAACCAATACTTCATGGGCCCACAAGAGCAAGAATCCCATTGATGTGGCACACACTCCATACGAGTAAGCCACAGAAAGCCGCCTTTGGTTGCTCCACACTGAGTACACATGGCGTAGAGTCGACCTCGGTTCTCATCGTACCGGGTTTTCTTTCCCACGGCTACTTTTGCACCGCAAGAACATGCGCCCAGCTGCAGGCCTTCTTGTATGGCTTGTCCACCTTCGTCTTCTGCAGCAATCACCAATGCCTTGGCTCTGGCCATCCACGATTGTTCTTCCTTTTTTTGGTACTTACTCTTTGGAGTTGAAGGTGAAAGCGTAAGTGCACGCTTTGCGGATGAGGACGACATTTGTCAACCAATAAAAGCACTGTAACTATGTGTTGCATGAGTTGTCCCATTGATTGAATGCATACATATTTTGGTGCTCGTTTTAATCAGTAGTGAACATTCTGTGGGCATGTTTGCAACGTTGGTGCATGTGTACCGCACCAGTGTCCCATACAGAAAGCCCTTAGTCCACGTAGACGTACAACACATGGACACAACAAGAGGCGAAGAGAATATGCCTACACACAAGTCGCATGCATTGCTTGGGTACACTTGGCATGAATTGGATGGGGGCGAAAACAAAACATTGACATTGACAAAATATTGCAGCTGTGCACATAAAGAATTTCACAAAACAGTATCACCACTGATTGATGGGATCGCGGTGAAGCGAAAGCCATTTGCCAACATAAAAAGAGGGGAGGGGAATGGGAGCTCCCGTGGCAGAAATTAATGGGATCGCGCTGAAGCGAAGGCCATTTGCCAACAAAAAAACAGGGGAGCGAACTTGGAACTCATGTGGCAGAAATTAATTGGATCGCGATGAAGCGAAAGCCGTTTGCCAACAGAAAAAACGGGAGGGGAATTGAAATTCATGTGGCAGAAAATAATGGGAGCGCGGTGAAGCGAAAGCCATTTGCCAACCCAAAAAGAGGGGAGGGGAATGGGAATTGACGTGGCAGATTTGAATGTGATCGCGGTGAAGCGAAAGCCATTTGCCAACACAAAAAGAGGGGAGGGGGGTTGGAACTCAGGAGGCAGAAACAGGGGTGTCCTTAACGGAAAAAAGAAGTTGTCCCAGAACGAGGTAATTTCAAAAGAGCCCGCGGACAGTACATAGACATATGCAGCGTTCAACCACCCGAATGTTCCATCGCCGGTGGCACAGCTGATAACAAACTCCCTACAGCTAGTACAACCTCCGGAAGTGCACCCTGACACGCTGCATAAGCTGCATAAGCTCACCCTTCCCCCCGCTCACACTCAAACCATGCTTCGTAGAAACCTAGAAATGGCCTACAACTCAACTTTGTCTACTCCCATCGCTGTGCGGTGTGTGCATTCATTTTGGTCTAGGTTTTGGCACATGCTGGTTTAGGTTTGGGCACCACTTGTTGCTTCAAATTTAATATGGGGAGCCGCCCCACCAGTTGCCTAAAAAATGCCTCCACGGGCGCGCAACAAAGCGTAGACGATGAGTCCGTAAAACCCAGCGCGGTGGGTACAATCAGAGGTGGGCAAGGTGGCTACGTAACCCGTGCCGCCTGGGGGATCCCCTCCGCCCCAGAGCGGGGGCAAAATCAGAATTGGCCCACTGATGGGCAAGGTGGCTAAATCACCCCTGCCGCCTCGGGGATCCCCTCCGCATCACAGCGGGGGCCAAAATCAGAATTGGCCCACTTGTGGGCAAGGTGGCTACCTAACCCCTGCCGCCTCGGGGATCCCCTCCGCTTTAGAGCGGGGGGGGGGGGGCAAATTCAGCAGTGGCCCACTTTTGGGCAAGATGCCGACGTAACCCCTGCCGCCTCGGGGATCCCCACCGCTTGAGAGCGGGGGGCAGAATCAGAAGTGGCCCACTTGTGGGCAAGGTGGCTGCATCACCCTTGCCGCCTCGGGGATCCCCTCCGCTTCAGAGCGGGGGGCACAATCAGAAGTGGCCCACTTGTGGGCAAGGTGGCTACATCACCCCTGCCGCCTCCGGGATCCCCTCCGCCTCAGAGCGGGGGGCAAAATCAGAAGTGGCACACTTGTGGACAAGGTGGCTACGTAACCCGTGTTGCCTCGGGTATCCCCGGCGCCTCAGAGCGGGGGCAAAATCAGAAGTGGCCCACTTGTGGGCAAGGTGGCTACGTAACCGCTGCCGCCTCGGGGATCCCTTCCGCTTCATGGCGGGGGGCAAAATCAGAAGTGGCCTACTTGTGGGCAAGGTGGCTACGTAGCAATGAGTGTTGGCGAAGCGTGGAACCGCGTGACCACCAATGTTTGGTGGCCGTGTGGAAACCCGGGAGTGGAATTGCGGTACACAATGTGAAATTTAGGGTGCTCCACTTGTTTGTTTGTTTGTTTCACAACCCGTTGCCCACAAGTGGGCCACTTCTAATTTTGCCCCCCGCTCTGAAGCGGAGGGGATCCTCGAGGTGGCAGGGGTAAGGCCTTGCCCACAAGTGGGCCACTTCTGATTTTGCCCCCCGCTCCGAAGCGGAGGGGGTCCTTGAGGCGGCAGGGGTTAGGTAGCCACCTTGCTCACAAGTGGGCCACTTCTGATTTTGCCCCCCGCTCTGAAGTGGAGGGGATCCTTGAGGCGGCAGGGGTTAGGTAGCCACCTTGCCCACAAGTGGGCCACTTCTGATTTTGCCCCCCGCCATGAAGCGGAGGGGATCCCCGAGGCGGCAGGGGTTACGTGGCCACTCTGCCCACAAGTGGGCCACTTCTGATGTTGCCCCCCGCTCTGAAGCGGAGGAGATCCTTGAGGGTGCAGGGGTTACGTAGCCACCTTGCCCACAAGTGGGCCACTTCTGATTGTGCCCCCCGCTCTGAGGCGGAGGGGATCCCGGAGGCGGCAGGGGTCACGTAGGCACCTTGCCCACAAGTGGGCCACTTCTGATTTGCCCCCCCGCGGGCCTGGGTACGGGGGTTTAGGCGTCCGTTCGGGCAATTCTGAGGGCTAGAAACCACAAAATGTGGGGGGTTGCGGGTGGACTAGGGGCAAAAAATGGGTCAAAAATAGGTCAAAAATGTGTTTTTCCAAAACGATCCTACACCATTTGGGGTGCCTAAACAAGTGAAATGAGCCCATTTTAATCCCATTGCCAGCCATTTTGGCCCCTCCAAAGTCACAAAACGCCTTGAAACTAGGTTGTTTTGCGACCATAAATGGGTCAAAGGTGGGTCAAAAATGTGTTCTTCCAAAAATGACCCTCGACCATTTCAGAATCGCTGTTCACTCGGAATCGCGGTTTGAGCCATGTAGCCAAAGACCTGGCCTGTTCTTGGTTTGTGGCTGTCGCCTGCCAATCTGCACAAAATTTGGGGCTTGTGGGGGCCTTTTGAGCCGTTTCCGGGACTCCTCATGGAGTTAGAGGGCCGCAAAGGGCTCGTTGACAGAGGAAAGTCAAGCCGCACATGGAGTGTACCCACACTTTCCCTTTGTTTGGCCGTTTTGAATGGGTTCTAGGGCCGTTTTGGCCCAAAAATGGCTGCTTTTGGCCCTAAATTGCAGTTTTTGAAACCGAGGTCCGCCACTTGCGACACCCGTTCCCGGCCACCACCGTTGAGTTTCCGGCTCATACTTTGTGTGGTTGTCCCTCACACCCATAGGTATCATCCACCAAAATTTCAGCCGAATCCGAAGCACCACGACGGAGTGCTGATTTATACCCATTTGGCGCGTGCTGCTAACCTAATCAAGACTGAATATTGGGACCGAGCTGGTGGGGGAGGGAACATCAGCTATGATTGGTGAAGGACATCAAGAATGATTCACACATTGATGGCTCTTGACAAAGTGAAATCAGCTTGCAAGTGAACCCCATCACCATGAGGCCCACTTTCAAGGCTTTTTGGACTTCTGAGGGGCCAAAATGCCCCAAAATGGGCTCAAAATGGGCTCATTTCACCCGTTTGTGCACCCCAAATGGTCTAGGATGAGGTTTGGAAAAATGCGTTTTTGACCCATTTTTGACCCATTTTTGGTCCCAAAACAGCCCATTTTCAAGGCATTTTGGGATTCTCGGAGGACCAAAATGGGCCACCACAAGCTCAAAACGGTCCAAAAACACTTGTTTTAGCATCGCACATGGTCTAGGATCATTTTTGAGAAAAGTCATCTTTTTGCCCCTATTGGACCTTGTTGACCCATTTGGGCACCCACCTGTTTGGGCTTGAGCTTGCAGCTTGCTGCAGCCGAGTGGGCCTAGGTATTGGGGTCTAGGTGTCCGTTTGGGCTATTCTGAGGGGTGGAAACCACAAAAAGTGGGGGGTTGCGGGTGGAGTAGGTGCCCTCGGAATCGCATTTTGAGCCATGTAGCCAAAGATATGGCCTGTTCTTGGTTTTTGGCTGTCGGCATTTGGAGCTTCTGGGGGCCTTTTTGGGCCGTTTCCGGGACATATCATGGAGTTAGAGGGCCGCAAAGAGCTCGTTGACACGGGGAAGTCAAGCCGCAGGTGCAGTGTACCCACCGTTTCCCTTCGTTTGGCCGTTTTGAATGTGTTCCAGGGCTTTTTTGGCCCAAAAATGGCTGTTTTTGGCCCTAAACTGCAGCTTTTGAAACTGAGGTCCGCCACTTGCGAATCCCGTTCCCGGCCGCCACCGTTGAGTTTCTGGCTCAAACTTCGTGTGATTGTACTTCACACCCATAGGTATCATCCACCAAAATTTCACTGAAATCCAAAGCACCACGACGGAGTTCTGATTTTTACCCATTTCGCGCGTGCTGTTGCTTGCTGCTTGCTGCTGTTGCTCGCTGCTAAACCTGGTAGGTCCACCCTAGACACTAAAAAGGGTTATAAAACCAAGACTGGTTCCACCTGCTCGGTGACCCTAACCCTAATCAAGACTGAATATTGGGACCGAGCTGGTGGGGGAGGGAACATCAGCTATGACTGGTGAGGGACATCAAGAATGATTCACACATTGATGGCTCTTGACAAAGTGAAATCAGCTTGCAAGTGAACCCCATCACCACGAGGCCCACTTTCAACACTTTTTGGACTTCTGAGGGGCCAAAATGCCCCAAAATGGGCACAAAATGGGCTCATTTCACCCGTTTGTGCACCCCATATGGTCTAGGATGAGGTTTGGAAAAATGTGTTTTTGACCCATTTTTGACCCATTTTTGGTCCCAAAACAGCCCATTTTCAAGGCATTTTGGGATGTTCGGAGGACCAAAATGGGCCACCACAAGCTCAAAACGGTCCAAAAACACTTGTTTTAGCATCGCACATGGTCTAGGATCATTTTTGAGAAAAGTCATCTTTTTGCCCCTACTGGACCCTGTTGACCCATTTGGGCACCCACATGTTTGGGCTTGAGCTTGCAGCTTGCCGTAGCCTAGTGGGCCTAGGTATTGGGGTCTAGGCGTCCTTTGAGGCAATTCCGAGGGGTGGAAACCACAAAAAGTGGGGGGTTGTGGGTGGAGTAGGTGCCCTCGGAATCGCATTTTGAGCCATGTAGCCAAAGATATGGCCTATTCTTGGTTTGTGGCTGTCGGCAGTTGGAGCTTCTGGGGGCCTTTTTGAGCCGTTTCCGGGACATATCATGGAGTCACAGGGCTGCAAAGAGCTCGTTGACATGGGGAAGTCAAGCCACATGTGCAGTGTACCCACCGTTTCCCTTCGTTTGGCCGTTTTGAATGTGTTCCAGGGCTTTTTTGGCCCAAAAATGGCTTTTTTTGGCCCTAAACTGCAGCTTTTGAAACTGAGGTCCGCCACTTGCGAATCCCGTTCCCGGCCGCCACCGTTGAGTTTCTTGCTCAAACTTTGTGTGATTGTACTTCACACCCATAGGTATCATCCACCAAAATTTCAGCTGAATCTGAAGCACCACGACGGAGTCCTGATTTTTCCCCATTTCGCGCGTGCTGCTGCTTGCTTGCTGCTTGCTGCTGCTTGCTGCTGCTTGCTGCTGCTGCTGCTAAACCTGGTAGGTCCACCCTAGACACTAAAAGGGGTTATAAAACCAAGACTGGTTCCACTAGCTCGGTGACCCCAACCCTAACCCTAACCTGCTGCTGCTTGCTGCTGCTGCTGCTAAACCTAGTAGGTCCACCCTAGACCCTAAATAGGGTTATAAAACCAAGACCGGTTCCACCAGCTCGGTGACCCAACCCTAATCAAGACTGAATATTGGGACCGAGCTGGTGGGGGAGGGAACATTAGATATGAATGGTGAGGGACATCAAGAATGATTCACACATTGATGGCTCTTGACAAAGTGAAATCTACCTGAACCCCATCACCACGAGGCCCACTTTCAAGGCTTTTTGGACTTCTCAGGGGCCAAAATGCCCCAAAATGGGCTCAAAATGGGCTCATTTCACCCTTTTGTGCACCCCAAATGGTCTACGATGAGTTTTGGAAAAATGTGTTTTTGACCCATTTTTGACCCATTTTTGGTCCCAAAACAGCCCATTTTCAAGGCATTTTGGGATTTTTGGAGGACCCAAATGGGCCACCACAAGCTCAAAACAGTCCAAAAACACTTGTTTTAGCGTCGCACATGGTCTAGGATCATTTTTGCGGAAAGTCATATTTTTACCCCTTTCGGACCCTGTTGACCCATTTGGGTACCCACCTGTTTGGGCTTGAGCTTGCAGCTTGCCACAGCCTAGTGGGCCTAGCTATTGGGGTCTAGGCGTCCGTTTGGGCTATTCTGAGGGGTGGAAACCACAAAACGTGGGGGGTTGCGGGTGGAGTAGGTGCCCTCGGAATCGCATTTTGAGCCATGCAGCCAAAGATATGGCCTGTTCTTGGTTTGTGGCTGTCGGCAGTTGGAGCTTCTGGGGGCCTTTTTGGGCCGCTTCCGCGGCATATCATGGAGTTAGAGGGCCGCAAAGAGCTCGTTGACACGGGGAAGTCAAGCGGCACGTGAAGTGTACCCACCGTTTCCCTTCGTTTGGCCGTTTTGAATGTGTTCCAGGGCATTTTTGGCCCTAAACTGCAGTTTCTGAAACTGAGGTCCGCCACTTGCGAATCCTGTTCCCGGCCGCCACCGTTGAGTTTCTTGCTCAAACTTTGTGTGATTGTACTTCACACCCATAGGTATCATCCACCAAAATTTCACCCGAATCTGAAGCACCACGACGGAAATCTGATTTTTCCCCATTTCGCGCGTGCTGCTGCTTGCTGCTGCTGCTTGCTACTGCTTGCTGCTGCTTGCTGCTGCTGCTGCTAAACCTGGTAGGTCCACCCTAGACACTAAAAAGGGTTATAAAACCAAGACTGGTTCCACCAGCTCGGTGACCCGAACCCTAACCCTAATCAAGACTGAATATAGGGACCTAGCTGGTGGGGTAGTGGCTATGCCTTTGTACGTACGAGGGTGGAGGAAAGTCAATTGGGGGTTGCAATTGGGGGTTGGGGAATGGCGATTGAGGGTTGCATGCATGTGGTCTGTGTACCGTATTCCCCTCCCCTCTTTTTGCATTGTCAAATGGCTTTCGCTTCACCGCGATCCCATTATTGCATGAATGTCACTATATGTTTTGTCTTTCGCTCCCTCCTTTTGAGTTTGCAAATGGCTTTCGCTTCACCGCGATTCCATTATCGCACGAATGTCTCTGTCCGTTTTGTATTCCCCTCCCCCTTAATGTGTTTGCAAATGGCTTTCGCTTCACCGCGAACCCATTATTGCACGAATGTCACTGCTTGTTTTGTATTCCTATCCCTCTTTTGTGTTTGCAAATGGCTTTCGCTTCACCACAGTCCCATTCATTTTTGACTGCATGAGTTCCAATTTTTGACCGCATGGGTTTGCAGAGAGGATGGACATTGAGGGTTATATGCATGTCATTGCGTGTTTGCAACCACTCTCCAGTCATTTCTTTGCCGCATGACGTCCAACATTTGCTTTTGATTGTGCAGGATGGAGGAAAGTCAATTGGGAGTTGCAGGTAGGATGGCGATTGAGGGTTGCATGCATGTGCTTGTGTGGTTTGCATTCCTCTCCCCTCTTTTTGCACTGACAAATGGCTTTCGCCTCATCGCGATCCGATTGCATGAATGTCACTGTCTGTTTTGTCTTCCCTTGCCAATTTTTGAGTTTGCAAATGGCTTTCGCTTCACCGCGATCCCATTATCGCATGAATGCCACTGTCCGTTTTGTGTTCCCCTCCCCCTTTTTGTGTTTGCAAATGGACCCCATTCATTTTCGACTGCATGAGTTCCAACATTTTCTCTTGTGCGTGATAGGTAGATAAAAAAGTTAAAAAGTCTGCCTTGTGTCGTGTGTTCAGTGTTCCCCTCTCCACCTGATATTTGCTTCCGTGCGCCGGTCCAGGTTAATGATGGTTGCATGTATGTCATTGATTGAGAGTAGGTTAATGATGGTTGCATGTATGTCATTGATTGAAAGCGGCCGCATTAAGTTTGGTCGCGGTACTGCAGCGCCAACATGAGTATAACGGAGGTTGCTGCGTGACAAAATACTGCAAGATAGATGTTGTGTGCGTCACATTTGCATTGCATGCATGTTCTTTTATAGAGGATTTTGTTATTGCTTTGTCAACGGCTTCCGCTTCACCGCGGTCACATTATCATTTACCATATGATTTGCAATGCCGATGTGGTGTTTCGTCAGTTACAAGGTCTTCTTTGGCTTCTGCTTGTTGTAGACGTCGTCCTTCTTTGGCCAATGGATGTTTTAAGTGCCCAAGGTTATGCCAAAGTTCATATTTATCGGGGGCGTCGCCCTGTTTGCAGTCCGGCGTGTGGTTGTGGTGCGCATCGATGGCGGAGAAAGCCTTCTCGCAGAAGCTCTTTCTGTTGCCTTGTGCCAAGAACGACAAGGGAATGGTTGCAAAGTGATGGCGCTTTCTTCTTCTGTGGACGTGGGCATTGCGATTCGCAAAAGCGCCTTCCTCATCATGTACGGCTTGCGCATCAACGGTGTAGACGGAGAACAAGGAGCAGAGCATTAACGCGGCGCCATCGGTGGAGGGCTGTCTTGATGTCTTGGCTTTTACTCATCATCCTTGCGGTTGCTTCGGCGGGTACCATGGTGCGGTGGGCGGCTGTTGTGGCTTCTTCTTTGAACCATACTATGCATGCTTTGAATGGGAATGGCCCCGGCAAAGGAAGCCCAAGCAAGATTGGAAAGGCTGAGTGTTTGGTGGCCGCGCAAAAGTATAAATGTGAATGGCTTGGCGTTATAAGTGACGGGGATGTGGTGAACGATGCTGACAAAATTCGTTCTAATGGTGTGGCAATGCGTTGGCAGTGTGGAGGTTGTGGGCATGCGTTTGACCGGGAGTATCGTCACTTTTGTGAGCGTGGTCCCGAGGCACATTCGTGTGGTTCACAGAACAAACACTTCACGTGTAGTTCTTGTGGGCGTTCGTACAAGGATGAACGTAGTCTTGCACCGCACCAACGTGAAAGTCAATGCGGTGAACCCGCAACCATTGACCTTACCGTAGCAAGGTGCACGGAAAACAAGCGTCGTGCAGCCGCGGCTGGAAGGAAGGAAGACAAGCGGTGTGCCGGAGAGAAGGGAAGCAAAGAAGACAAGCGGCGCGAAGGACAGATTGGGGGCAAAGGAGGTAGCAAAGAGGACAAGCGGCGTGCAGGAGCGGATGCAAGCAAGGAAGACAAGCGGCGTGCAAGAGAGGCAGCAAGCAAGGAGGACAAGCAACGTGCAGGAGAGATTGGGGGCAAAAGAGGTAGCAAAGAGGACAAGCGGCGTGAAGGAGAGACGGGAAGCAAGGAAGACAAGCGGCGTGCAGGAGAGGCCGGAAGCAAGGAGGACAAGCAGCATGCAGGAGAGATTGGGGGCAAAAGAGGTAGCAAAGAGGACAAGCGGCGTGCAGGAGAGACCGGAAGCAAGGAAGACAAGCGGCATGCAGGAGAGGCAGGAAGCAAGGAGGACAAGCAGTGTGAAGGACAGATTGGGGGCAAAGGAGGTAGCAAAGAGCACAAGCGGCGTGCAGGAGAGACTGGAAGCAAGGAAGACAAGCGGCATGCAGGAGAAACAGGCCGTTTGTCACGTGCGCTGAATTATGCAAGACAGAAGATTGTAGGTACCGCTTCCACGGCCGTGAAGTATTTGTGGATGAACCACAAGGAGCGTGAGGGTGGTGCGTATCATTTGGATGATGAGAAGGATGCGTTGTTGTGTAGCAAACAAAAACCCTGCGCTGACGAGTTCAAGGGCAACTTGGTTGGAACGTCCTTATCATCCACGGTCCGAAGCTTCTGGGAGCAAGGTGGCCATGATTGTTTTACACCATTTAAGGAGGACGACCTTGTTGATGCAGAGTGGCAAAACTTGTGAAAGAGATTGAGAATGAAAAGGTGTCACCCGAGGAAATGGTGTCGCTGGCACGAGAATGGTTTGCAAAGGTTGGGCGCCGTGAAGATGTAAAAAGTTGTGGTTGTTGTGGTATACGTGACTTTCATCAAGTCAAAGAAGTTTCTTTGGATGATTTGAAGCTCTTGGAGCTGAGCGCGCATGGCGCCACTCGGTATCGGAACACACCGGCGCAATTTCGCAAGTACTTTTGTGTACATGAACATGCCCTTGGTACATGCTAGAAGACCCAATTTTGATCTAGCCTAGAACACTCTAGCTAGATCGTTCTAGCCTAGATTACATCAAAACTGAAACGATATAATAGCCTGAGTAGAACACAAAAAACAAAATATCACACACACACACACACATGCACGCACACACATGCACGCACACACTTTGACGCAGGCACGGGCACTGTGGGGGTGCCCTCCCTTCAAGCACTTAGGGGGGGGGGGCTTTGCTTTTGTCACACATTTTTGGGGGGGGGGGCTTGAGAATTACCTTGGGGGGGGGTTGGACTCACGGGTCTGGGAGGGTGTTCTGTTCTTCGTTTCACAGGTGGGTTTTTCTTGAATTTTATGCTGGATGTTTATGATGAAATGCAATTTTGAAGTTGAATTTTGAAGTTGCAGGTATGCCATGCAATGTTGTGCGGTGTTGTGGTGTGTTGTGGTCTTATAAGGTGTAAAGTGGTGTGGTGTGCTGTGCTATAGCACATGTACCACCGGTGCCCAACATAGAACATTGGAAGAGAGACCAATATTGTCCGGTTGCCGGTGGCAATTTTAGGAAATCTGTACCGACGTGCATGCGATATGCTTCGTTCCGTCGCTTGGAAGTTTTCGAAAACCCTTGGAAAGATGCTCGGAAGTTTTGGCAGCCAGATCGGGTCCCAAAACGCAACCGATATCGGTAGGAATGTTCCATGGGCTTCCCAGCCGACCGTGCCGAGGGAGCTCGGAAGAAATTTTTCAGCCCGAACCCAGTGGAATTTTGGTTGGATGCTTGGTGCCTACCTTGCCTGCAAGATGCCATGGAGAACAGCACGTTGAAGCTAATGTTTGTCTACCCTTTGTCTGCTTTGCCTACAAAACTGCATGGAGAACACTGTGCTCAAGCTTATGATTGCTTCCCCTTTGTGCTCCTTTGTGAATTTGGACTTTTGCTTTTGACATGTGCAACGCAAGTTTGATCCTTGGTGGCTGCTTTGCCTACAAACTTGCATCGAGAACACTGTACTCAAGCTTATGAATGTTTGCCCTTTGTGCCTTGTGAAGCTTTGTGCCTGCTTTTGTGGTTTTCTTGTTGCATGGGTGTCGCTTTCTCACCTTGGCCCCTTTGAGTAGACTCACTATTGTATTCCCTTCTTGTGCCCAGAACATTTTTGTCACCTGCAATAGACATGTCTGGTAGTCAGCCAATGACAAGTGCACACTTTGTGGATCTCAACTCATGTCACTCAACCCTCTAATCACCTGTGTGCACTGGAAGGACACGCATGCGTGTCAGTACATCCCCTGGGATTCCAATGTGCCCAGGCACATCCGAGTGGCATAGGTCAGAGGTGAATTCATTCGCTATATCAGGATCTCCAGCCACCCACATCTGTACCACGTATGTTGTAGCAGACTGGTCTGAGCGTTGTGCTGGCTTAACTACCCGTGGGAGGTAATCCAGTGTAAACACATCCCGTGGGGTGAAAGAAACAGGTTCAGGACGCTGAGACGTGATGTTGTGCCCTCTAGGGTGGCAAATGAACCTATGTCGTTGTCCCAATCTGAAATGATGAGTTCCAGGCATAATGGTGTGATGGGAGGTGGGCGGGAACCTTTTGGACGGGTGCATGGATTTTGCCCCCCCCCCCCCATATCAGACTTGTGCTCCGCCCCCTACATCAGACTAGGGGGGCGGAACCCATGAGGGAAACCGGGCACCCACAGCCCATAGTGAACCCCCACGGTCTCGTGAAGGGAGGTTTAGGGTAACAGGCAGACCCTGCTCCTGCCCATGCTCTTGCCCATACCCATGCCCCTGCCCCTGCCCCAGCACCTGCCTCTGCAGGTATGTGTCGGGAACAAGGGCCACGCGGTGGGCCCATCCGCCCGCCTTTCGCTCCCTCTAGGGCCGGGCCAGGGCCATGGGCAACCAGGGCTAGGGGCCCGTCCTCGTGTGGAATTAAGTAAATTGGGTAAGTAGTTACTACCAGGGCCGTGGGCCCGTCCTCCCGTTGGCAGTTTCCGGTGTAATTACCGTGCCAATCCTAATTATTTGCGGAAATAATTGATTCCCGGTCCAAGGTGTTGTTTTGCCGCAAAAAAAGACGCAAAAAATATTAATTTTTGGCTTTGTGCCCTTCCCAAAAATGGGTTCCGCAAAAAAAAATCCCAAAAATTATTTTTTTTGCCCCTGTCCCCCTTTGCAGAAATACCACAATTGCGGGACGGATGCTGTGTTTGCCCCACTGCTTGTTGCCCCACCCCCCCCACCCTTCTGTTTCTCAGACCCCATTCTGCTCCTTGCTGTGCTGTCAGAGAATGTATTATGAAGCAGGGTAACCACAAAGGTATTGTGTGACCACGTTGGACATATTTGAATTTGGATATTGGTGTGCCCCAAAGCAGATAAAGGGGCTAGTTCTCGCAGACCCGGATACCTCAATTTTGATGTTGCTGTGCCCCAAAGCAGATAATGGGGCTAGTTCTGTGCAGCTGGGGTCCATCGTTATTTGATTTTGGTTGTTGAGAGGTAAAAAGGAGGAAACCCGTGGGCCGAGGGTTTCTCCTGGGGGGAAGACAGGCCCACTTGCCCAAACCAAGGTAAACAAAACACCACCACATTGGTGGCTCGTCAGGCTGTGCGCGCGTAGGTGGTGTTAGAACCCCTCGGGTTTTGGACCACCCCGGGGTCCTAACCAAGGGTCTTGTCCCCCAGGCGGGTTCGCTCACACCTTGCGGTAACCACTCCTTGTTGCTTGCTTTACAAGAATAAACAACTGCCACTCGCTCGGTGTCAGTTCCTAATAGTATTAAGACTAGGCCGCTGCTTGCTCACAACAGAGGCTCCAGGGCAAAGTTTTCCCTTTCTGCAGCTTTTCACCAGCTTTCACCGCAACTTTGTTTTGGGGAATTTTACCACACCATCACAGAATTAGAAGGCTCCAAAGTGAGCTCGACTATCCGCCCCCCTACAGGGGCCCACTGTTTCAGATTTTTACAACTAGGGGCTCTATGTAAAGCCCCAACCACCAGCTTTCACCACAACTTTGTTTTGTGGAATTTTACCACACCATCGCAGAATTAGAAGGCTCCAAAGTGAGCTCGACTATCCGCCCCCCTACAGGGGCCCACTATTTCAGTTTTTTTACAACTAGGGGCTCTATCTAAAGCCCCAGCCACCAGCTTTCACCACAACTTTGTTTTGTGGAATTTTACCACACCATCACATAATTAGAAGGCTCCAAAGTAAGCTCGACTATCCGCCCCCCTACAGGGGCCCACTGTTTCAGATTTTTACAACTAGGGGCTCTATGTAAAGCCCCAACCACCAGCTTTCACCACAACTCTGTTTTGTGGAATTTTACCCCACCATCACATAATTAGAAGGCTCCAAAGTGAGCTCGACTATCCGCCCCCCTATAGGGGCCCACTGTTTCAAATTTTTACAACTAGGGGCTCTATGTAAAGCCCCAACCACCAGCTTTCACCACAACTTTGTTTTGTGTAATTTTACCACACCATCACAGAATTAGAAGGCTCCAAAGTGAGCTCGACTATCCGCCCCCCTACAGGGGCCCACTGTTTCAAATTTTTACAACTAGGGGCTCTATATAAAGCCCTAATCAGCAGCTTTCACCACAAGTTTGTTTTGTGTAATTTTACCACACCATCACATGATTAGAAGGCTCCAAAGTGAGCTCGACTATCCGCCCCCCTATAGGGGCCCACTGTTTCAGATCTTTACAACTAGGGGCTCTATGTAAAGCCCCAACCACCAGCTTTCACCACAACTTTGTTTTGTGGAATTTTACCACACCATAACATGATTAGAAGGGTCCAAAGTAAGCTCGACTATCCGCCCCCCTACAGGGGCCCACCGTTTCAGATTTTTACAACTAGGGGCTCTATGTAAAGCCCCAACCACCAGCTTTCACCACAACTTTGTTTTGTGGAATTTTACCACACCATCACAGAATTAGAAGGGTCCAAAGTGAGCTTGACTATCCGCCCCCCTACAGGGGCCCACTGTTTCAGATTTTCACAACTAGGGGCTCTATGTAAAGCCCCAACCACCAGCTTTCACCACGACTTTGTTTTGTGGAATTTTACCACAGCCTCACAGATTTAGAAGGCTCCAAAGTGAGCTCGACTATCCGCCCCCCCCTACAGGGGCCCACTGTTTCAGATTTTTACAACTAGGGGCTCTATGTAAAGCCCCAACCACCAGCTTTCACCGCAACTTTGTTTTGTGGAATTTTACCACACCCTCACAGAATTAGAAGGCTCCAAAGTGAGCTCGACTATCCGCCCCCCTATAGGGGCCCACTGTTTCAGATTTTCATAACTAGGGGCTCTATGTAAAGCCCCAACCACCAGCTTTCACCACAACCTTGTTTTGTGGAATTTTACCACACCATCACACATTTAGAAGGCTCCAAAGTAAGCTCGACTATCCGCCCCCCTATAGGGGCCCACTGTTTCAGATTTTTACAACTAGGGGCTCTATGTAAAGCCCCAACCACCAGCTTTCACCACAACTTTGTTTTGTGGAATTTTACCACACCATCACAGAATTAGAAGCCTCCAAAGTAAGCTCGACTATCCGCCCCCCTACAGGGGCCCACTGTTTCAGATTTTTACAACTAGGGGCCCTATGTAAAGCCCCAACCACCAGCTTTCATCAGAACCTTGTTTTGTCAAATTTCACCACACCATCACAGAATTAGAAGGCTCCAAAGTGAGCTCGACTATCCGCCCCCCTATAGGGGCCCACCGTTTCAGATTTTCACAACCAGGGGCTCTCTCCTAACGCTCTGCCAACCCTCTCCCACCCTCTCCCAACCCTCTCCCACCCCCTCCCAACCCTCACCCACCCCCTCCCAACCCTCTCCCACTCTCTCCCACCCTCTCCCAACCCTCTCCCACCCTCACCCAACCCTCTCCCACCCTCTCCCAACCCTCTCCCACCCTCTCCCAACCCTCTCCCACCCTCTCCCAACCCTCTCCCACCCTCACCCAACCCTCTCCCACCCTCTCCCAACCCTCTCCCACCCTCTCCCAACCCTCTCCCACCCTCTCCCAACCCTCTCCCACCCTCTGGCAACCCTCTCCCAACCGTCTCCCACCCTCTCCCAACCCTCTCTCAACCGTCTCCCAACCCTCTCCCACCCTCTCCCAAGCCTCTCCCACTCTCTCCCAACCCTCTCCCACTCTCTCCCACCCTCTCCCAACCCTCTCCCACCCTCTCCCAACCCTCTCCCACCCTCTCCCAACCCTCTCCCACCCTCTCCCAACCCTCTCCCACCCTCTCCCAACCCCCTCCCACCCTCTCCCAGCCCTCTCCCAACCGTCTCCCACCCTCTCCCAACCCTCTCTCAACCGTCTCCCAACCCTCTCCCACCCTCTCCCAACCCTCTCCCAACCGTCTCCCACCCTCTCCCAACCCTCTCTCAACCGTCTCCCAACCCTCTCCCAGCCTCTCCCAACCCTCTCCCAACCCTCTCCCGCCCTCTTCCAACCCTCTCTCAACCGTCTCCCAACCCTCTCCCACCCCCTCCCAACCCTCTCCCACTCTCTCCCACCCTCTCCCAACCCTCTCCCACCCTCTCCCAACCCTCTCCCACCCTCTCCCAACCCTCTCCCACCCTCTCCCAACCCTCTCCCACCCTCTCCCAAACCTCTCCCACCCTCTCCCAACCCTCTCCCAACCGTCTCCCACCCTCTCCCAACCCTCTGTCAACCGTCTCCCAACCCTCTCCCACCCTCACCCAACCCTCTCCCACCCTCTCCCAACCCTCTCCCACCCTCTCCCAACCCTCTCCCACCCTCTCCCAACCCTCTCCCACCCTCTCGCAACCCTCTCCCAACCGTCTCCCACCCTCTCCCAACCCTCTCTCAACCGTCTCCCAACCCTCTCCCACCCTCTCCCAACCCTCTCCCACTCTCTCCCAACCCTCTCCCACTCTCTCCCACCCTCTCCCAACCCTCTCCCACCCTCTCCCAACCCTCTCCCACCCTCTCCCAACCCTCTCCCACCCTCTCCCAACCCTCTCCCACCCTCTCCCAAACCTCTCCCACCCTCTCCCAGCCCTCTCCCAACCGTCTCCCACCCTCTCCCAACCCTCTCTCAACCGTCTCCCAACCCTCTCCCACCCTCTCCCAACCCTCTCCCAACCGTCTCCCACCCTCTCCCAACCCTCTCTCAACCGTCTCCCAACCCTCTCCCAGCCTCTCCCAACCCTCTCCCAACCCTCTCCCGCCCTCTTCCAACCCTCTCTCAACCGTCTCCCAACCCTCTCCCACCCCCTCCCAACCCTCTCCCACTCTCTCCCACCCTCTCCCAACCCTCTCCCACCCTCTCCCAACCCTCTCCCACCCTCTCCCAACCCTCTCCCACCCTCTCCCAACCCTCTCCCACCCTCTCCCAACCCTCTCCCACCCTCTCCCAACCCTCTCCCAACCGTCTCCCACCCTCTCCCAACCCTCTCTCAACCGTCTCCCAACCCTCTCCCACCCTCTCCCAACCCTCTCCCACCCCCTCCCAACCCTCTCCCACTCTCTCCCACCCTCTCCCAACCCTCTCCCACCCTCTCCCAACCCTCTCCCACCCTCTCCCAACCCTCTCCCAACCGTCTCCCACCCTCTCCCAACCCTCTCTCAACCGTATCCCAACCCTCTCCCACCCTATCCCAACCCTCTCCCACTCTCTCCCAACCCTCTCCCAACCCTCCCCCACCCTCTCCCACCCTCTAACAATGGGGCAGGGTGTCTAATCTCAGTGGATTCCGGTAGCAGTAGAGGTGTTAAGTGAACCGTCATGCTTGCCTTTTTGTGTGTTTCTTTGCTGAGGTCTGGGATTTCGGAACCAAGAACGGTGTAGTTCATTGTACAAAAAACCAATGGAAAAACGCCTGGAAGTTTTCGAAAACCCTTGGAAAGATGCTAGGAAGTTTTGGTAGCCAGATCGGGTCCCAAAACGCAACCGATATCGGTAGGAATGTTCCATGGACTTCCCAGCCGACCGTGCCGGGGGAGCTCGGAAGAAATTTGGGCCGGGACTTCCGAAATCAGCCCTGCAATATGAGTCCCATTTGCTGAGCATAAGTGCTGAGCATTCCCAAATATCCTGAGCAATATGCGCAGCATTTTCCTGCCATTTTTTGCCTTCTATGCTGTGCGTTCCAGCACCATGTGGTCTGTTGTGGTGTGTGATCTGCTGTGGTGTGCTGTACTCTGCAGTGGCGTGGTGTGTTGTGTTGTGGTCTGATGAGGTGCGCTGTGGTGTGTTGCAGTGTCATGTGGTGTGGTCTGGTGTCATGGGGTGTGGCTTCGTGTCATGTGGTGTGGTGTGGTGGGGTGGGGTGTGATGACCTGCGGTCTGCTGTAGTGTGTGATTGGCTGTGGTGTGTTGTACTGTGTGTGGGGCTGGTGTGTTGTGGTCACCTCATGTTCCCGATGATGTGCTGTGTTTTCATGTGGTGTGGTTGGTGGGGTTGGTTGAATGGTGTGTTGGTTGCTTGGCAGGTTGGGTTGTTTGGCAGCTTCGGTTATTTGTTGGGTGTTTAGCCGGTTGCGGCATGTTGTGTGGTGTCTGCACCCTGTGGTGTGTGCGGTGGCATTCTGTTGTATGCTGTGTGATGTCACATCGGTGAGTACACCTATATTCGCTGCCATTCCAAGGCAGGGGGGGGGGGCTGGTAAGCATTAAATATTTTTGTTCTAGCGGCGTTCTAGGGAACCGTTCTAGCGGCGATCTAGCGACGCTCTAGCGGCCGCTAGAACGTCGCTAGATCGCCGCTAGAACGCCTCCCTAGAACGCCGCTAGAACAAAAATAGTGACTGCATATCAGCCCCCCCCCCCCCTCCCCTGGAATCTAACCGGCACTGTGGGTGGGTGGTGGGTGCGAGCTGACCTCACCGTTCAGAGGAGCAGAGCCAATGCACAGTCAGCAACCGCCTGGTGTGGTACAGAACTAGTCTATGCTGCAGTGCAGCAAGCATGACATTGAACAATGTGGTTATGACCATGCGCCTGTGACACGGGGGCGTATGCGAACCCAGTTTCCGTTGCCTCATGGCCCTCCCCTGGAATGGCAGCAATTACATGGTACCCACAGACATGACATCACAGAGCACACAACAGCATACGGTACCTAACACCACAGGGTGCACACACCACACAGCGTGCCCCACCCAGCCAAACACCCAACAAACAACCCAAGCTGCCAAACAACCCCACCTGCCAAGCAACCAACACACCCTTCAACCAACCAGACAGGCAACCCTATCTCACGATACCCCACCACACCACACCACACCACATGACACCAGACCACACCACATGACACCCGACCACACCACATGACAACACAGCACACCGCAGGGCACGTCATGTGGCCACAACACACTACCCCCCCCCCCCCGCACAGTACAGTGCAGCAAGCAAAACACTGAACAATGTGGTTATGACCATGCGCCTGTGACATGGGGGCGTATGCGAGCCCAGTTTCCGTTGCCTCATGGCCCCCGCACAGTACAGCACACCACAGCAGATCACACACTACAGCAGACCGCAGCACACCACAACACACCACACTACATGACACCACTTTACACCTTATAAGACCACAACACACCACAACACTGCACAGCATTGCATGGCATACCTGCAACTTCAAAATTCAACTTCAAAATTGCATTTCATCATCAACATCCAACATAAAATCCAAGAAAAAACCACTTGTGAAACGAAGAACAGAACACCCTCCCAGACCCCTGAGTCCAACCCACCCCCCCCCAAGGTAGTTCTCAAGCCCCCCCCCCCCCCTTAAAAATGTGTGACAAAAGCAAAGCCCCCCCCTGCACTAAGGGCTTGAAGGCAGGGCACCCCCACAGTGCCCACTGTGGGTGGGTGGTGGGTGCGAGCTTACCTCACTGTTCAGAGGAGCAGAGCCAATGCACAGTCAGCAACCACCTGGTGTGGTACAGAACTGGTCTACGCTGCAGTGCAGCAAGCATGACATTGAACAATGTGGTTATGACCATGCGCCTGTGACACGGGGGCGTATGCGAACCCAGTTTCCGTTGCCTCATGGCCCGCAGTGCCCGTGCCTATGTCAAAGTGTGTGTGTGCATGTGTGTGTGTGTGTGTCTGCGTGCGCACATATGACTAGACATGTACCAAATGTGATGGTTTCCATGTGTCTATGTGTCATGGAACCACCCCGCTTCCCACATTGGTGTGTTTTTGCCAAATGTGTGTGCATGGTTTTTTTCTGCGTCGTTCTAGCGAAGCGTTCTAGGAACGTTCTAGCGCCGTTCTAGCGGGGCGGCGCTAGAGCGGCGCTAGAACGATTCTAGAACGGTTTTTTCGTACTTGTTGAATTTCATGTCAAAAATGTGTTTTTCCGAAAAACAACGTACGGACCCCCTAGTATGGTAACAGGGGTCCAATTTGCACCCTTCATACCCCCGCCCCCCTATGCCCATGGGTCGGTGTACCCCCCTCTTTTTTTCGTTCTAGCCGCTCTAGCGCGTTCTAGGCTAGAACGAGATTGGGTATTCTAGCGTGTACCTAGGGTGGTGGCCAACTGTTCTGGCTCATTCCAGAGTTGGTGGACGAAGAAGTTGTGCCCATTTGCGTAAGTTGTCATAGACAGCTTTTTAGCAAGAAGAAGTGGCCATGCATGCCACCTCATTCCATTGTGGGTGGCAAGCATTTTGGGCGCTTGGGTGATCTACCTGCATTGACGGACATGGAGGAACGCATGCTCGCTCGAGTTCGAACCACCGTGAATACTGTGAAGCTTGTGTCTACCACTAGTGGTGCGGCTTCACAATGGGGTATTCGAGGACACACCATATCCATTCCACACGAGGGACCCGAGGTTGTTGCATCTCGGTTACCTAATGTCAAGGCGTTGACGGGTACGAAGGTCATATTTTTGGAAAAGCGAGTTGCATGTTGTTTGTCGCAACCCGAAGACAAGGCAGCAAGTTGAACGGGTCTTTCAACCGCGTTGGGACGCCTTGGTGCCTCTACGGGCTCGGTCTCATCAATAACAATGTTTGCATACAACGGGTTTACCGCCTTCAACACGCGTAACCACTATTTGTTCGATTCCATATCCCTTGGTGAGCACCCGGATGTGGTGGCTAGCGAACGGATGTCGGGTGCCGACGTTGCCAATCCCGAGTGTACCGAGGAAGCTGCAATTTTGGATGCCGTGATGTTGTCGGATGGGAGCTTGGTGGGCCGCGATGGAGATGACTGCACCCAAGTTTTGCATCCATCAAGGAGCTGTTGGCTGATGAGCGAAACACCTTTGTAGGCTGAGAGGCACGCGCGGTGAATGAGTTCAAAGCAAATGATCGCTTGCTTCATTTGTCATTCCCAACGCTCTTCATGTTTGGGGTTGGCATAACGCGCTGCTATGGCCTTGGTGTGGATGATACTCGTCATCTGCTGCTACAGCATGACAACCGCATTGCAGAAAAAGGTGATTTTTGCCTTGTACTATTCAATCAAAAGTTTCTGTACAGTGCGCTACGCACCGTCTCTGACTCCGTGTATTCCAATCCGGAAAAACTCAAAGCCTCTGAGAAGGCAATGAATAGTCGGACACTGGATAAGGATTTGGCAGAGGCACATGCTAATCCACGCGGAGCCACAACACAACGGCTTGTCGGGCAATTCTTGCCGTTGTTGAAAAGTTGTCATGCTGCCGTGCCCTTTAGTACCTCCGAGCGATATGAAGTGATGGGCAAGATGAACAGTCTATTGTGGTTCTTTGGAATGGCAACGTTGTTTTACACCGTGGCTCCCAATGACATTGATAATCAGTTGGTCCTTCATTTGTCCATTGGAGGCTCTAGTGCACAGGTCCCACTACCCGGTGTGTCGCAGCGTTTCACATCTTTGGCAAAGAATGCGGTGCGGCACGCATATTTGAACGCCAAGTGCGCGCATTTTTGGAAGTACTTCTCGGATTGCCTTCGGCAAGCGTAACGCGGGAGGAACGTCCTGTATGTACGCGCAGGAAAGGCCTATTTGGTACTTGTGTTGCGCATTGCACTTGCTACGAGTGTCAGGGTCGTGGAAGTTTGCATTTTCACGGGCTGTTTTGGGGGGGAATACCACCTTGGCAATTGGATATGGTGCAAGGGAACGGTGATCTAATTCGTGCCATGGCCGCGGTATTGGACCAGCCGATTTGTGCCTCGTTGGATGCCTCGTTGGATTGGTCCGGGAATTCGTGGACGCCCTGGAGCGCCACACTGGCCGGCAAGTGCAGGCCAAGGACGAGGCGGCGGCACACGCCATGCAGCGTGTCTTCTTTGTGCCTGAGCAGGCAGGATCTACCCAGGGGGTACGGGCCGTGATCACTGTGCAGAAGCCCAACAGAGGGCCCGACCTGGGCATGCGGCTCTGGGTGCAAGGCCGGCCTGAGATGGTGGCGCTCTTCGCCACGGTTGTGGAGACCTCCACAGTTGCTGAAGCCCCGTGACACATTTTGTATTTGCCTGTTCTTGGCGTTTCCGTGGTTTCTGGTGGGCCGTTCATAGTTCTCGCGGCCGCCAAGGTGGCGGGCTGGTCTGGCCACCATGTTTTCTTGTGTGGCCGTGGCGTGGCACATGACTTGGCGCTTTTCTCTTGTGCGCGTGTCATTGGTGGCTGACTTCTTCGTGTGGGCGCAGCGCCACATTTTCAGTTTACTTGGGGGGGCTATCCCACTTTGTTTCTGACTGTGAGTCCGACTGACTGTGTTTTAGGGATCACTACGATGTCTGTGACTATGGATCAGCTCGATGCCAGATTTTTCGTTACTGAACCAAACATAGGAGGTCGGTGCCTGGTTTGTGATTGCGAAGTGACGAATAACTGGAGAGCCTGGAATGAGCATGTGATGGGGAAAGTTCATAAGAAGCGTAAGTTGCGCTATTTGCAGAAGGCCCAGCAATTGTCACATGGACATGAGGACCACTCATCGAGTTCCACTGGCTGATGATTGTTCTTGGCTTTTCCGTGGTTTCAGGTGGGCCGCTCATCATTTGGCGGCTGACGTCTTCGCGTGGGCGCTGCGTCACAGTTTCAGTTTGCTCGGGGGAGCAGTCCCACTTTAGCCGGCAGTAAATGCCTTGGATCTGGGGGATTTCGGCACCCCTGTTTCTTGGCGTTTCCATGGTTCTGGTGGGCCGCTTAGCCTTTTCGCAGCCGCCAAGAAGGTGGCCTGCGCTGGCTCCCGTGCTTCTTGTGTGGCCGCGATGTGGCAGATGGCTTGGGTTTTGAGTATCCCTTTTGGGGAGTTCTCATGGCGATCTGGTGTAGCCTCTGGCCCGTCTTTGTGCCGTGCGGCTGAACGTCTACCTCGCTGTAGTGATGGCTGTTTGCTCTCTTCAGTGTCACTCACCGATTTTCTATTTTTTTCCCAACCATGGGCAGGTTGGCCCTCCGTCTGGAGTGGGAAGCCCTGGCGTCACCCCCGCGATATGGGTAGATCTGTTTCGTGTTGGGGACTTTACGTTCTTCTGAGGGTTACGGGAAGTGCTTGGTCGCCAACGGGATGGAGTGTAGGTACCAGGATGGTGGCCTGGACTGGCTACCGTGCTTGAGTGGCCGTGACTTTGCAGATGGCCTGACACGTTACTCTCGTTTTCACGGGTCATTGGTGGTTGACCTTTGTCCGGACATTGCGTCAGGGTTTCAGTTTTTCGGGGGGGCTATCCCTCTTTGGCCGGCAGCAAATGCCTTGGCTCTGGGGAGCTTCGGCGCCCCGCAGGTGTGGACTGGCTTTGTGTGATAGTGAGTCTTGAGGTATCCAGAGTGTTTTTTGGTACCTATGTGCCCCCACGAGATCCGCTCACGTCAGTGCGTGGTGCGACAGCAGAGCGCCCCCCCCCCCCCCTTTCCCCTTGGCCGCCAGCGGGGACAGCAGCTCCCTCCCTGCCTGTAAATAGATGACTCTGAACGTTCTTTATGTCAGTATGGACCTGAGCTGTTACGGGGGCCGAATGAGTGCCAGCGTGAACTTTGTGTGATCGCACCGTGTGGGCAGTAACCAGGGGTAGGTGGTGCATGCAGCGTGGTGGCGTGCGTTTTGCGGCCGCGTGCGTATTGATGGAGCGCCTCTCGGCGCGTTGCTGGGTTGGGGTCTGAGCCCGGGGGAGTACTCGGCACAGAGGAGCCTGGTCGGGTTGGTTCCGGTGGCACGTGGAGAGTAGCAGCGCTTCCCTCATGGACGTGGACGCTGGCTGTTGTACACATATGCAAGGCGAGTGTACGATATGCAAGACGGCGTGGACATGGAAGGATGCAATGGCTGCGATGGCTGTGGGCGGGGTCATCCAGCGGCTCAGTTTCCGACCCTTGTGAGCTCGTTTGATGCTGAATTGCTTGATGCATGGGAACACCGCACCAGAGAAGGAGTGAAATCACCACGCATGCTGGAGAAGCAACAGCTACTTGGAGAGTTACCGGATGACCCGCGGGCGGCAGCCAAAATTAAAGAGCAATTTAGCGATGAAGTGTTTGGCAATTTGTACATTCATCGATGTTTGATCTCCAGTTGCGGCAAGCCTCCCGGAGGAAAATGTGGGTGTGGATTTGCACTGCCGCGTGCGGCGGGGGAGTACTACAGTGAGACACGGCCATACTTCTGCGCGCAAAGGAACCGGCAATTGTTACACCATTGAGGTATACAAGTTGGAAGAAGAATTTGACCAACATGAGGAGTCCGTTGCATGCGTACTTGTTGTATAGGAGCTCCAACGACCGGATCCGTGAGATGGGCGTGTTGTTGAGGGCAACAAGCTCAGTGGCCTATCTATTCGCGAGCAACACCAACGTACAACATCTCGGTGGTGCAGATGTATTGATTGCGGTCGCCAAGTACGTGGTTGGGTATTGCAGCAAGAATCCGGTGCAGGTGGCAAACGTAATGAGTACCATTCGGCAGGTATCTCGGGAAGTCAAGGAAATGGAAAGAGGTGCAAGCAACATGAAGGACGAAACAACCTTCCTCCGCAAGCGCAATATCAATTCCTTGGACAAGAAAGTGGAGTTTAGTGCACAGATGGCGGCCATATCTCTCTTGGGTTACCCATCTTGGCATTGTTCTCACAAGTTTACCGTATTCCATCCTTGGGGGCTCATTGCTGCATTGCCAACTATGTTCTCCCACGTCGAAGGCCTTGTGCCAGATTAGTGTGCTGCGTGCAGTGATAACGAGTACGAGGAGGATGGCACCGATAGTAATGACTCAAATGTCGTTGCCAACAATGAAGCCAATACCAATGAGCTTCATGACGATAGTTTGGCCGAAGAGGTATTAGACAATGATGAAGAAGATGGTGAATCTGAGACACGGTCAGTTGCGTCCGACGATGCCGAGTTCGAAGCCCTAGAAGCATCTTTTGTTTCTGGTGGGCTTAATGAGTTGACCATGAGTGCCATGCAACAGGATCTTGAAGCACCTTGTCACTCCCAACTCTACACGATTGGTAGTGGTGACACCATACAACAAATTGCTGTATCGCCGGCATTGCATTACGCTTGTCGTGGAACACGCCTACGGCGATTATTTGCGTTGGAATACGCTTGTTTAATTAAGGTGGAACACCAACGTGCACGAGCCACACCATCACAAGGAGATGACGATGGACGTCCGGAAAATGCAAGCTTCGATTTTCATCCGCGTCATATTTTATGCGAGGATGATTATGTGCAGTACTTGGTATCTCAATCACCGTGCCCCATCTTTGCTGGAAAGAAGCTGCCCGTCTATCTCGGTGACGATGGAAGCGTGAAGCTTAAAAAGAATTGGGCTACATTTGTGATGTGTGCTTTTGTTCCCTGGGATATTGAATGCCCTCCAAAGCTGACGTGGAGTGCATATGTTGAATGGGCTACCCATTGTCAAAGCGAGCATGCCGGCTATTTGGAGCGCAGCCGATTTACCATGGTAAAGAGGATTATTCGTCATGGTCCGTATGAACGTCTCCAAAAAACTATTTTTGATCAAGTGCAGAAGCGAAATCGCAAGCTTTGGGCAGTCTGCCATGCTTTGGACGTGCAAGTCGATTTTGAGAAGGAGATGCAGGAGGTGAACGACCTCAAAAAGGACGTCCAAGATACGCGGTTTGTCGAAGCTGTGGAGGATATTCAGGATGCCATAAACCGTACACAGGCAGAGGAAAAACAAGAAGACAATGCAAAAGGGTTCGATGGCATTTGTGTGCATCTCTTCGAGGGTTTCTTCCGGACCATCCCGCAACCAGCAGTGCGCCATCCTATGATATCAATTTCGTGCATGACCTTAATGACCACGGACAATATGAGAGCGGTGATGACATTTATGCACATGCGCAACGCATTGCCGATGCTATCAAGCGTGAGGATGAAGCTCTTGGGGATTCTTCTTCCTTTGTGCCTGTCGCAGCAAGTCCCACAATTGACAAGGGTAACCCATCACAAGAAGCAATACTACAAACCATCATTGAGTACGTCCATTTGGATGCACGCTCAGACCAGTCTTGCAGACCGGTGGCACCCCTGCTGTTCGTGCACGCTGGTGGAGGAACTGGGAAAAGTTGGATGGCACGTGAAATTTTAAAGCGATTTTCCGGACATGGTTCCACTTGTCACCATGGCATGGATCTCAAAGTATACGATGTTGACGAATTGCGTGCCAATGTGGAGAATAAACGAGCAATGTTGGACCGCTTGCGACGTTCTTTTGTTGGATGTAAGGTGCTAGTGGTGGACGAGGTTTCAATGGTCGGCCGTGGAATGCTGGGGGAGATTGATTCAGATTTGCGCGAGATCACCCACTGTTATGAAGCAACATTTGGAGGATGGTGCATTTTGCTCATGGGTGATTTTGTTCAACTTGAATACGTGGCACAGCTTCCGTTGTATGGGGGTGTCAAGTGTCAACAAGGAGGGCAAGACCTTGTGGATCAGGAGGGGCGTGAGCTTTTTGGGTTGTTTCTCGAAGTGTGCCTTACCAAGCAGCACCGCGCAACCGACCCGGAACATGCTCGGGTTGTCACGGCCTTTTGCCAGTGGACACCCAAGAGTATGGATGTTCGAAAGAAGTTTTTTTCGCGATTGAAGGAGGTCACCCAGAGGGACTTTGCGGACAAGGACGAGGGTTGGGAGGAAGCAGCATTTGTGAGTACGGATCAAAAAACGGTGCATGCTGTCAACCAGGTTATGGTGCAACAATATGCAAAGCGCACGGGTGTTCCGATGGTGGCTTGGCGCTTACCAATGGCTGATAAGTATGAAGGACACTTTGGTGAATAGTCTCAGTTTTTGTATGGTAGTGTCAAGGACATGACTGTGTTCTTTGCCCAGGGGGCACCTTGCTCGTTGACGGCAAATTTGCGTCCCCAGAAGGGGCTGTCAAATGGTATTCAAGCTAAGTTGCATTCCCTCCTTCTAAGTCCGAACGAGCCCTCCTCTCGTGCTGATGAGATTCGTGATGCAGCACCACGCCAAGTCATTTGCCTGGAACATCCACCATTCTGTGTGACTGCTGCAGTGCCACACATCACTACGACCGCTGATGGTATGGAGGGGAGCAATGAGCATACTGTTCTTATTCCTTTGATGCCAATGGCACGCAAGATCGACGTTCATCGCTACATTAGTGTTCGCAACAAGAAAGGGAAGGCAGCCATCATGATTTCTGCTCATCCTTTCCGACTCACTTTTGGATGTACATACCACGGAATTCAATGTCGATCAATGGAGAAAATTATCCTCTGTGTGGATCGGAAGTGTCGACCGGCTCTTACGTACAATGCCCTATACGTCGGAATTTCTCGAGTACATGAGGGGAAGAATATCCGCGTGTTGCGGCTTCAAGAAGGGTCATCGGGTGACGATTGGAGGCATCGCTTGTCATGTTTGGTTCCAAAAGTCATGGTGGTCAAATATATGCTGCATTCGAATGGCTATGATAGGGCACATGCTCACTTGGTTCACCTCTATGCGCAGCATGGGATTTATTACGACCACCGTATCAAGCCACCCCCCAAGAAGAAGGATGACGAGACCCCGAAGTCATTTCCTTGCCCACAAGGTTGTGGCCGTTCCTTCACTGCCCAAGGTTACTTGCGAAGACAAGCTGTCCAACCACAACGTGTACAATTGGCTTTGGACTTGTTGGGTGCCACTGGTAAAGCAAATGCTCGTTCTCGGTACACGGCTTGTAGTATGCACGTTCACCCAGATACGAATAAATTGGGCAATTCTTATGAAGAGGCAAACTCGCGATTTCGGTTACTATTGAATGCTTGGAAGATTGTAAACGCGGAATTCAACTTGGCATGAACGAAGAAGAATGCCTCTTCCTAGCCTTATCGTACTGTGCTGCTGAGTATATGGCTTTCGCTTCATTGTGATCCTGTTTATTACCAACCTTTTTTTATTGCCTCGTCATGCACTCTTTTTTGTTGTACATTACAACCACATAAGTGGTTTCCGCTTTTTTCGCTCCTTGGTTGCTAGCCCATCGTTCATTTGTCTGTATGTCGCAAAGTAGTGTTGGCTTTCGCTTCACCGCGATCCCATCGATTCCCAATGATGTTTGTGACACTATCAATGCTACTAACCTACATCCTTTGCTATGCATTTGTTGTTCAAATTTTGGCGACTATCATTCAACTTTACTTCTTTGTCCACAGTTGGTTGCATTAAGCCAACCTGTATTCGTTTTTCTTCGTATCACATGTTGGTAGTCATGTTTCTCCATCACCATCATACTCGTTATCCTCATTGAATCTATCATTGCACTCAATACACACTCATGACCGTGGACCGGATTTACATCACTTTTTGTCTTGCGTCGCCTTGTGCATTGCATTGTCCCCTCCCCTCTTTTTTGTTTGGCAAATGGCTTTCGCTTCACCGCGATCCCATTAGTTTCCGCCACAGGAGCTCCAATTCCCCTCCCCGTTTTTTGTGTTGGCAAATGGCCTTCGCTTCACCGCGATCCCATTAATTTCTGCCACGTGAGTTCCCATTCCCCTCCCGTTTTTTTGTGTTGGCAAAAGGTATTCGCTTCAGTGCGATCCAATTAATTTCTGCCACGTGGGTTCCAAGTCCCCTCCCCTCTTTTTATGCTGGCAAATGGCGTTTGCTTCACCGCGAACCCATTAGTTTCCGCCACGTCAATTCCAATTCCCCTCCCCTCTTTTTGTGTTGGCAAATGGCTTTCGCTTCACCGCGGTCCCATTAATTTGTGCCACGTGAGTCCCAATTCCCCTAGGGGCGGGGGTGGAAAAAAATTCGCGCGGATTTTTTTTCATACTCCTCCCCCCTCCGGGGGTACCCCCGAAAAAAAGTTGGCACCCCATGTAGGAATTTTCTTTTGTAGGAGGAATTTTTTTAATGTGTGCTACTTGAACTTGCATGCCACCTTCACTTTGCCACATTCTAGGACATTGCCACATGAACTACTGGTGAGATACAAGTAGGTGGGTTTTTTTTTGCATGGCGCCATTGATTTCTCTCCGGTAGCGGGGGACACTTGTTCAATGCAATCGTCAGCCCGCGGACAAGGGGGCCCCTGGCGCGGGGCGCTGCCACCCACATTGCGCATTGTGTCCGATCCATCTACTCTCTAAGCGGAGCCGCTAGCCTTGCTACGCTAGCGGTGCCCCACTCAGCAATGAGTGTGGGCGAAGCGTGGAACCGCGTGACCGCTAGCGTTTGGCGGCCTTGTGGAAAGCCGGGAGTGGAATTGCGGTACACAATGTGAAATTTGGGGTGTTCCACTTGTTTGTTTGTTTGTTTCGCAACCCCATGGCACCATTGATTACTCTCCGGTAGCGGGGGACACTTGTTTAATGTAGTCGTCAGCCCGCGGACAAGGGGCCCTTGGCGCGGGGCGCTGCCACCCACATTGAGCATTGTGTCGGATCCATCTACTCTCCAAGCGGAGCCGCTAGCCTTCCTACGCTAGCGGTGCCCTACTTTGCAATGAGTGTGGGCGAAGCGTGGAACCGCGTGACCACCAGCGTTTGCTGGCCGTGTGGAAACCCGGGAGTGGAATTGCGGTACACAATGTGAAATTTGGGGCGTTCCACTTGTTTGTTTGTTTGTTTCGCAACCCCATGGCACCATTGATTACTCTCCGGTAGCGGGGGACACTTGTTCAATGCAATCTTCAGCCCGCGAACAAGGGGCCCTTGGGGCGGGGCGCTGCCACTCACATTGAGCATTGTGTCCGATCCATCTACTCTCCAAGCGGAGCCGCTAGCCTTGCTACGCTAGCGGTGCCCCACTCAGCAATGAGTGTGGGCGAAGCGTGGAACCGCGTGACCACCAGCGTTTGGTGGTCGTGTGGAAAGCCGGGAGTGGAATTGCGGTACACAATGTGAAATTTGGGGTGTTCCACTTGTTTGTTTGTTTGTTTCACAACCCCATGGCACCATTCATTTCTCTCCGGTAGCGGGGGACATTTGTTCAATGCAATCGTCAGCCCGCGGACAAGGGGCCCTTGGCGCGGGGCGCTGCCACCCACATTGAGCATTGTGTCGGATCCATCTACTCTCTAAGCGGAGCCGCCAGCCTTGTTACGGTAGCGGTGCCCCACTGACCCTCCGCTTCAGAGCGGGGTGCAAAATCAGAGGTGGCCCACTTGTGGACAAGGTGGCTACCTAACCCCTGCCGCCTCGGGGATCCCCTCCGCTTCAGAGGCTGCGGCAATCTGCAAGCTTAAGCCCAAACCGGTGGGTGCCCAAATGGGTCAATAGGGTCCAATAGGGGCAGAAAAATGACTTTTCTCAAAAATGATCCTAGACCATGTGCGATGCTAAAACAAGTGTTTTTGTACTGTTTTGAGCTTGTGGTGGCCCATTTTGGTCCTCCGAAAATCCCAAAATGCCTTGAAAAAGGGCTGGTTTGGGACCAAAAATGGGTCAAAAATGGGTCAAAAACGCATTTTTCCAAATCTCATCCTAGACCATTTGGGGTGCACCAACGGGTGAAATGAGCCCATTTTGAGCCCATTTTGGGGCATTTTGGCCCCTCAGAAGTCCACAAAAGCCTTGAAAGTGGGCCTTGTGGTGAAGGGGATCACTTGTAAGCTGATTCCACTCTGTCAACGGCCTTCAATGTGTGACTCATTGGTGTCCCTCACCGTTCATATCTAATGTTTCCTCCCCCACCAGCTCGGTCCCAATATTCAGTCTTGATTTAGGGTTGGGTTTAGGGTTGGGGTTAGGGTTCGTGCGGCAGTGGTGTCCCTGGCGGTGACCTCAGAAGCATGAGTTCTGGAAACGGTGGAGTCATCGGTAGTGGCCTCAAAAGCACCAGTTCTTGCAGCAGTGGACTCGGCAGCGCTGGCCTCTAGACCGGCAGTGCTGGGAGTGGTGTCAATAGCACTGACTACTATTTCTCGCGGCAATGGAGTCATTTGCACTATCCTCAAGACCACCAGTTCTTGCAGCAGTGGAGTTAGTAGCGATCTAGGCCACCGGTGCTAGCAGCAGTGGTGTCATGAGCGCTGACATCCACACTACCAATTATGGAGGCATTGTTTGCAACGCTAGACTCCGAATAGCCATTGCTGGTAGCACTGTCGACTACAGACCACCACCATTCTTGGCAGCAGTGGTGTCCAGTATCGCTGCTAAGGAAGGTGGGCAGCCATTGCAAACTGTGGTGGCTACTACTATTGGGCGTGTGGGGGGGGGGGGCTTTTTTCTTCTTGGTTAGCACGAGCAGCTTTTCGACTAGCTTATGCTTGCCAGCTAGCAACCTTCATTTGTGCTTGTTCATTGTGTATTTTAGCACAGGACTGCTGGGGGGCGCTTGTAGCTCGTGTGAGCTGCTCGGCGGCCCACTAGCGTTCCGGCTGATGAGGGCATACTCTGGGCGCCTGCAACGATTTTGTCCTAGGCATTGCTCTTTTCGCTTCTGTGAGGTGCATTTGTAGCTCAGCTTCTATCCCGCTTTGCAGAGTCCATCCTTGCAGTGGGGCCGGTGGGAGATGCGCTGTCACGGTGGGGCTGCGGCCTTTGGTGTTGGGTGACGGTCTTGTCAGATGGCCGAGGCAGAAAATGAATGCCCAAGCTCCAAAGAAGTTATCTTCTTGTGCCTTCGCAAAAACTGGTCGAACCTCAAATCAACTTTTGTTTGCCTTTCCTTGTCTTAGGCAGTTTTTCTGTCTTGCCCACCCACCCACCCACCCGCGGCCCTTGGTCCATCCCTTGACTTTTCCTTTCCCACCCACCCAGCCACGACTTTCTGGCCACAATAATTCCTCGGTGGCACTTTGGCCCACCCCCTCCACCCCTTGCAATGTGTTTCTGTCTTTTGCTGATGCGTGCTGGGCACCAGCGCTCTTGAGTTCCGTGGTTGCAGTGTTGGTCGGATGCAGCTATGTTGAGCACGAGATTGGTTTGAGCCCCGGTCTTTGGTCCTATCTTTCTTGCACTGTGAGCAGGGATTGAAGCCATGCAGGGCAGGCAACCGCGGCCAGCAACTCCTGTGGTGCCGGTTGCAACTGTGTGTCTGGCCTCTTATGGCTTACTGTCGCCGGTCTTGGTGGCCGGTTTTGGACACGTCGCTTGCATTGTGGTCCCAAATCTGAAGCAGCCGTCTTCTTGTGCCTTTGCAAACTTATGGAAGACCCGACAAGAAACCACCTTCGCCCAGCAACACACGCGTTCTACTATGCCTACACAATGGAGCACATTCGACACATGAAAGCCACATACTCACAGGCAATAGTAGCAAAACACACATACAACGCACTGATCGTGAACCGACACAATGACAATATGCACCGGCAGCAATTACAAGGAAAACAGCTGGCACTATGCAACACAACACAAGACATATACACAACTGCTATGAACTGGGCTCAATGCCCACACACACCAATGGCCTGATGGCCTGAACTGAGTTTGGTGTTAGCAACAAAACAAAAACGAGCGTGGAACGAGCATCGCTGAGGACGCCTACCAAGCCATGCACAACTTATACCCGAATGATGCACCAAACCGTGTTTTTTGTACGCAAACAACCAAGGGACCAATGGGACCCCACACCACCCCTTTCCCAAACGACTTAAGGCACACTAGGACCCCAACGAATGGGTGTTCCAGATCAACTAGATCAACTGACTCCAACTCCTTGGTTGGAAGGGTGTTTGTGTCCCACTCCAACCCCTGCCCAAACGACACAAGGCGCATGGGGACCCAACCGAATGGGAAATCCCCATCCACACGCTCATGCCGACACCGACGGGAAACCATGGGGAACCAGCCCAAAGCTGACCCTGGCTTTGCCAAAATCTGTACTTAGCGCAATCACTGCCCCAGCGCCTCATGGCACTTTCGAGTGGCCTTTTTTATAAAAAAAAGGGTGGTCATGTTTGTGGACAGTGCGGCAGGGCTGGGGGAATGGTGGTGTGGTGGGTGTATTTGGTAGTATGGTATGTGGACCTGGGCATCATTGCATTGGAGGTTGTGGTCTTTTGGGCTGTCTTGGTTGTTTGCTTGTGAGGCCCTGTGGGTGTGATGTGTGTGCCATCTGCGCTTCATCAAGTTGTACTGCTGTGTTGTGTTGCGTTGCACTACGGGCTGACGAGACCCTTGAACCCAATCTTCTGTCAGCTACTACTACTATGGTACGGACAATAATAGATTTGTACCACTGTGCAAAAAATACTCTGTCACTGCTCTGTGTCTCTGGGTACAAAACAGCGCAAGGGACTCGCCATGCTGCTGATATCTACTACACACCCCAGGTGCAACCAGAGAGTGGAGGCTACTGGAGAGAGGGAGGTTTAACTAACGTTTATCAAAGGACAACTCAAGCCTGTTCTGGGGTGTGGGAAGGGAAGGGGGCACTGTGTTGTATTCACAGTTAAAAGTTCATTTGTGTTGTGTTTTGTGTGTGTGAGTGAGTGAGTGAGTGAGTGTGTGTGTGTGTGTGTGTGTGACATTTCACATTGTCCTTCACAGGCCCTTGGTCCGAGGGCTGGAGACGGTCGAGATCGGGTGCAGGATGTGCCTCTTCCTCTCACCCTGTACTGCAGAAAGGCGCCTAGTCGCTGATGGTCACGTCTTTTCTTTGACTGTTTGCGGCCTGACAAGAATCTACTTACGACCAGTACCTGTGCGTGTCCTGTTCTTGCTGGTTCTGGGCTTTGGTCGCTTTGCGTCATCCGCGTGTGTGTGTGTGTGTGTGTGTGTGTGTGCGTGTGTGCGTGTGTGTGTGTGTGTGCGTGTGTGTGCGTGCTTGACATGAATCAACCCCAGGGGAGAGACGAACTACCGACCTGCTCCCCATGCTCCCCATCCTCGCTACAGAAAGGCGCCTAGCCACATGACTTTCCCTGTTTTGATGGCTTGATGAGGTGTTTTGAAGCCAGAGCCTTTTGACTGCCTGCTTGTGCTCGTCCACATTGGTCGTCGGTTCGTTGGTTTCTCTCACAAAGTGTGTGTGTGTGTGTGTGTGTGTGCGTGCGTGCGTGCGTGCGTGTGTGTGGGTGGGTGCGTGCGTGCGTGCGTGTGTGCGTGTGTGTGTGTGTGTGTGGGTGCGTGTGTGCGTGCGTGCGTGCGTGTGTGCGTGCTTGGTGGTGCACCTCCGCTGCTGATTGGGCGGTATTATTCTTTTCATTGCCTGAATTTGCAGTGCTCTCTTGCTGTGTCGGGCAGTAGGGCTGGGGTCAAGGTGTGAACAGGTCCGGGTTTTTGAGCCGAACGTGGGAAAACAAATTAAGCAACCGCCACATTAACGCTTTTCCTGTTGTCTTCTGCATAGCACCACGCTCCAGACATGGCATTGACACCACCAGTACTCACGGTGGAGTGTGTGGATGGCAAAGTGCTTTCCTATCCCCCAATGAATCAGGCTGCAGTGCCCCTCATGATTGACAACGAGGCTGCTTCGCCGGCAGTCTTGAAAGGTCCCAAGCCAATGCTTGTGGCTGAAAATGGACAACAGCCCGAGGCAACAAAGCTCAACGCTACATCGAAGCTCAGCAGAAATCAGCACGGGTCCAGTGCCCAGACCGACATGGATGCTGACCATTTGTCCACCACCAAACCCGAACCCAAACCCCAGCCCAGTATCGTGCCCAACGCTGACCTTGGCACAGCCAATCCAATAGTTAATGCGCCGCTCCAGGTCAACTGGCATCCCATCAACCTGAGCCTCCAGCATCCAATGCAACCTGACACTCAGTACAACATGCAATCCACTGTCAGCATCCCGCCCAAGGCAAGGTATGCAGCACAAGGGGGTTGATCAAGGGACGGGTGATCTGGGTTTGGAAAAGGGTTGGCCAAGGCAGCTGGACGGGAATCGGCGGCGGGGCGGCTTTGGGATGCCACATGTACGTGGGGGCCTGTTGGTGGGGCCCCTGCCACCGCCCCCTTTCGCTGTGGGCCCCTCCGCCGATAGCGCTCGGGGTGGGGTGGTGTGTCTGTAGCTTTTTGTCTTCCTGCATATGCACGCGATGTATTGCATGACAACTATCAAAAATTGGGCAGCCCAAGCCACCGCCGCCTGCAACTGTGCGCCCCGCCACCGGCGTGAGTCGGCGGCGGGGAGGCACATCTCCTCCTCATATTCTTCTCCTGCTCACTGGTAGGGGAAGAGTGCTACCAGGGGGGCTGGAACCGGCGTCCGCGCCCGCTGGTGCCGGCAGCACAACCACTGTGCTAGCCGCCACACCGGGACACTATACACAAATTAGGAACACACAAGTACACACCACTTCCACACACGCCTTGTTTCCCCCCCATCACCCAGCGGGAGATGTGGGCCACAGTACAGTCCGGCCGACGGAGTGCATCACGCTGTGCTTTGTCACACTTACTCCCCCCCCTCGCTGCTCTCGGGAGATAGCGGCATGGCTGTTTCGTGCCAATCCGTCCCGCAACTGCGGTCAGGTATAAACTATATTGGTCACAACAGGTCTCGATTTTCTGATGGTTATATAGCGCGGCCGGTGGCACTCACTGAGACACCGAGGGTTGGATGGGCACAGGCACCGGCATCGGAGTGGAGTGGGTGGAACACACACCCCTGGCCATGTCGACAAGAGGGGGACTTGAACCCCGGTTGTGACAATATGAGTCTATGTCGCTGTCCATTAGGGTGGCCATGTCTCCATACCCCAAAAGGGGGTTTTTGATATATGCAGTCGGTAGGGGGATCAGGAGGGGCGTTGGCGAAGCCTTGTCTTGCAGACGTCGGTGCTGTGTGCGCTTTTTGAGTTGCTCCTGTCACTGTCGATGCTGACACTGTCGCTGTTACTGTCGTGTATGGTGGCCCCACCAAAGCAGGTGGAGACGTCTAATTGTTCATCGGCATCGGGGAGGGGTTCTAAGTTGAGGGACTGCAGAATGTTGTTTGCCGTGATAGACGTGAAGCGAACACAAGCCGGAGAGGGGGGTGGGGTTGGGGGGTCATTGCCACAAGATTAAGCAAGAGAACAAATTTAGCGATGCCTTGGCGGGCTGGCGGTATCAGGGACTGGAAGGTGGTTCCGGTTGGCCCCACCACCTGTGGAGTCCTCGGACCCTTTGCATGTACTGTACCTGGCATGGGTGGGAAGAGGGCAGGCATGCCGGACTGGAAGAATGATACGGGCGTGTACGGTGCTGGTCTTGGCAAGAGAAGCCACCTGTGTTTGCATTGTAGGTTTGGGGTGTGTGTTTCCATGTCTGGAATCCTTGTCTGCCCTGTGGGGACCGCCCTAGGGCAGTTCCCTGGTGTTCCTTCTCGTGGCACACCAACTTTTGTTGGGGTTGGCGCTGCTTGGGGGGGGGGGGGGTCGGGGTCATGTCGTCTTCCAATAACTCCCCGGTGGAAACCTCGGTGAAAAGCAGGGGGTGTTTATCCAAGTGTGAGTCTAGGATTGTTGGTTTAACTCACACCTAGCCTCAGAGCAGTGGTGATTTCCGACACCCTTGTCTACTAGACTGCTAGACTGTCTGCACATTCATTCCCTCTTAGCCCTATGTGAGATGGAATGTACAGCCACTGGACTTTCGATCCTATGACGTCCAGCAATTCGAGTACTTGTACCCAAAGGTCAACATGCTGCACTAAGCCTCATTGGGCCCGCCATTTGTGGCGGCGCCCCCTATGTGCACGCCCCAGCATCCCGTCCACTACATAAGTAGAGTTTGGGTAGATCAGCGATGGTGTGCCTCGCACATGGCCTTGCGGCGTCCTCAACACTGCTCGTAAACCCCCCTCAATTCGTGTGATCCTCTCCTAGGGGGAGGGGTTCTGCCACAGCCCTGGAATCGCCAAAGTAGACGCCAAAGCCTCCGCTGGGTATTGCCCTGACGACCCATCGGGGTATATGATGCACCACCCCTCACGCTTGTATCGTGCAATGACCTCAAAATACACTTTGAACGCTTCTTCATGGCCCTATTTTGGGGGCTTTTTCCGTTGCGGGTACATCAGGGTTGGCGGGGGTCGGCAGTCGGGGCATATGGCCCGTGGGTGGTCCAGCAGGCCTTTTGGGTCTTCTGGGCTGTTTCAGTCCATGTAGCAGCATGTTCGTTTCTGAGTGCGGCAGGGTGGGGCTGGGGGGCTCCAACCCGGGTTCAAGCCCGGAGATCCACATGTGGAGGAAGTGCGGGCGGGCGGGTCCGGGGTCAAAGTTGAGAAAACATCCCAACTGCCAGCTTGCTCTAATGGCTGACCACATGACAAGACCAAGGGGTGAGGATACAGAGAGGGAAGGGTGGCGATGCCCGTGGGTACACGACATCATCCCCCAAGACGTTCCCTAACTAGGGGGAAAAAATGAAACGGGGTGTTAAACAGAAAATTGTACATGGCGGGATTTGAACCACCGGCTGGGTGACTGTAGCTGTAGTGTTCCACCATGTCGGACACACCCAGTGGCTACCATGCTGCAACAAACCGTCCAACACCATGTCCCGAAAAAAAGTCCCAACCCATTCTTGGCCTAACCCTATCAAGACTGAATATTGGGACCGAGCTGGTGGGGGAGGGAACATCAGCTATGACTGGTGAGGGACATCAAGAATGATTCACACATTGATGGCTCTTGACAAAGTGAAATCAGCTTGGTGAACCCCTTCACCACGAGGCCCACTTTCAAGGCTTTTTGGACTTCTGAGGGGCCAAAATGCCCCAAAATGAGCTCAAAATGGGCTCATTTCACCCGTTTGTGCACCCCAAATGGTCTAGGATGAGATTTGGAACAATGCGCTTTTGACCCATTTTTGACCCATTTTTGGTCCCAAAACAGCCCATTTTCAAGGCATTTTGGGATTTTCGGAGGACCAAAATGGGCCACCACAAGCTCAAAACAGTCCAAAAACACTTGTTTTAGCGTCGCACATGGTCTGGGATCATTTTTGAGAAAAGTCATTTTTCTGCCCCTATTGGACCCTATTGACCCATTTGGGCACCCACCTGTTTCGGTTTGAGATTGCAGCTTGCCGCAGCCTACCGGGCCTGGGTACGGGGGTCTAGGCGTCCGTTCGGGCAATTGTGAGGGGTGGAAACCACAAAAAGTGGGGGGTTGCAGGTGGAGTAGGTGCCCTCGGAATCGCATTTTGAGCCATGTAGCCAAAGATATGGCCTATTCTTGGTTTGTGGCTGTCGGCATTTGGAGCTTCTGGGGGCCTTTTTGGGCCATTTCCGTGACATATCATGGAGTTAGAGGGCCCCAAGGGCTCGTTGACACGGGGAGGTCAAGCCGCACGTGGAGTGTACCCACCGTTTCCCTTCGTTTGGACGTTTTGAATGTGTCCCAGGGCTTTTTTGGCCCAAAAATGGCTGTTTTTGGCCCTAAACTGCAGTTTTTGAAACTGAGGTCCGCCACCTGCGGATCCCGTTCCTGGCCGCTACCGTTGAGTTTCTTGCTCAAACTTTGTGTGATTGTACTTCACACCCATAGGTATCATGCACTAAAATTTCAACCAAATCCAAAGCACCACGACGGAGTTCTGATTTTTCCCATTTCGCGCGTGCTGCTGCTTGCTGCTTGCTTGCTGCTTGCTTGCTGCTGCTAAACCTGGTAGGTCCACCCTGGACACTAAAAAGGGTTACAAAACCAAGACTGGTTCCACCAGCTCGGTGAACCCTAACCCTAACCAGGATTGAATATTGGGACCGAGCTGGTGGGGGAAGGAACATCGTCTAGGACACTTTAACGACAAATGAGGTACGCACTGGAAAGTGGATGAGAGCGGCTCAAAAGGGGCTCAAAATGAGCTATATTCATCCCTTTGGGCACCACATCTGGACTAGTATCATTTTAGGGAAACCATGGTTTTGACCCGTTTTTGAGCCATTTGTGGTCCCAAATCGGCCCATTTTCAAGCCCTTTCGGCCTTGAGAGGGGCCAAAATAGCTCAAAATGGGCTCAAAACGGGCTCATTCCACTTGTTTGTGCAACGCAAATAATCCAAAGTATCTTTGGAAAAACACATTTTTGATCCATTTTTGATCGATTTTTCATCCCAAAACAGCCCATTTTCAAGGCATTTTGTGACTCTAGAGTGGCCAAAATGGCTCGCCCATTTTCAAGGCATTTTGGGATTTTAGGAGGGCCAAAACGGGCCACCACAAGCTCAAAACGCGCCAAAAACACTTGTTTTGGCATGCCATGTGGTCTAGGAGCATTTTTTTTTAAAAAGAAGCCTTTTTTTTTGCACCCGGTGGACCTTGTTGACCCATTTTGGCACCCACCTCTTTTGGGCTACCTCTTGCAGCTTGCCGCAGCGCATTGGGCCTAGGTACGGGGTCTAGGCGTCGGTTAGGGCAATTTTGAGGGGTGGGAACCACCAAAAGTGGGTGGTTGCGGGTGGATTATGTGCGCTCGCAATCGCGTTTTGCGCCACGTAGCCCAATGGTTTCGGGCTGTCGGCGGCCAATGTGCACAAATTCTAGGGCTTTTGGGGGCCTTTTGGGGGCGGTTCGCGGACATATTGTGCAGTTGGGGGGCTCTAGAGGGCCCTTGGGCACGGGGAAGTCTAGCTGCATGTGTAGAGTGGCCACTATTTCCCTTCATTTGGCCGTTTTCAGTAGGTTCTAGGGCGGTTTTGGGCGAAAAAAAAGGCTGATTTTGGCCCTAAATTACAGATTTTGAAATGGAGGTCCGGCACGTGCGACGCCTATTCCCGGCCGCCACCGTTGAGTTTCTGGCTCATACTTTGTGTGGTTGTCCCTCACACCCATAGGTAGCATCCACCAAAATTTTGGCCGAATGCGAAGCACCACGACGGAGCAGTGATTTTCCCCCACTTCGCGCGTGCTTGCTTGCTTGCTGCTTGCTTGCTTGCTTGCCAAGCCTATTAAGGTTATAAAACCAAGACTGGTTCCACCAGCTCGGTGACCCTAACCCTAACCCTGAACCAACATCTTTGGGGAAGAAAAAAAAGAGGTCTTAAGGAACGTCTGCCCCCCCCCCCCCCCGCCCCGGACGTGCTTTCAGCCAAGAGGCGGGCCACGGCCAAGGGAGGAAGGGGATGTACTCCTGCTCGTCAGGTCCACCAAGGTAGAGGGAGCGACAACATCCCCGTGCCCGGCGGTGGCCATGGCTGACACGGCGGCGGGGTCACAGACGTCGCATTTGCCGCAACCGGACCTTTTCTAGTGTAGTATTGCTGCAGCGACTGCCTTTGCCGAAATACCCATGTGCCGGTGTGCAATCACGTCAAACACGGCCACACCCGGATCCATCAATAGAGGGTATGTTTGCCCGGCGTGTGGTTGGCGCGCCCAGCATCCAAATGAATGTTCCCGCCATCTATCACAATGCTTTACCCCGAAACATCACTCCCTCCTCTAGCCCAGGAACCCTAGGCACAGGCACATTGTATGATTGTTGGCGATCAAATAACTTCCCATTTTTTCACCCAACAAATGGGACGATCACATGCACTCTGCCCTTGTAGGCCCCATCATGGCCACCCACCTCAAAATCAAAGAATCCCCTTCTTGTGCGTGACGGACCACTCAAGTGGCCACACTGAAGAGTGGGAGTCCTTAATCCCAACTGGAGGAGCAACACTAAAGCGTGAGAAAACTTTGCCCGGCGCGCCCGGCGTGTGCCCGGCGCGCTAACGTACTCTCATAGAGCCCACCCCCTAGATCCAGCACCACCTCCAAGAGGGTGACCTCCCGCGCTTGCAGCAGCCATCATTCTTTGGGGTCCACTGTGGCTTTTGCAGCCAGTTCATGAGCGCCACCAGGAAGGGGGAGTGCCCACTGCCATCCGCGCGGCAGGGGGTTTGTCTGCCAAATTGCCTCTACTGGGGGTCACTTTTCGAAACACTGAGAACCCTATTTTTCCACTTGACGCAGTGGTTTGTTCTATGAAATGTTGCCTTCGTGCAATATTGAGCTTGCAAAGTTGCTCGTGGCTATGTTCAGTCCTTCACGACTCTCGGGGGCATATTGTCCCTTTCATTCTCGTGTCACGCTCATTGTGGGAGCGGCTTGGACAGCCCACCAAAAAAAAATTGTCGGATAATTTTGGGGGTTTCACCGCGATGAGGCTATGGCCGGCGCACCCTCACCTCCCCACACATTCACAAGAACAAGCGGCGGTCCCTACACACCATGTTTCTGGTGGTCATGCGCAACAGGGCACAAGTGGAAGAGGTGCTATTGTTTCCCGCGGGACACAAAGCGGGGTGCAAAATGGGCTATGTGTGGTGGCAGCCCATGGGCCCCTGGCTGCGACCACATCAATCGGCATGAATAGAGCTCGGGGAGCTCCCCAAGGAGTGGTGCAAGGGGTCTTGTTTTCTCCTGGTGTTGGTGGTATGGCTACTCAAGCTGCATTGGATTCCAAACAACTAGCACGAGACGTGAGTGCCGCCGTGCATGCGCCAAGTATCCAAGTATCCTGGAATCGGCATTGGATTCAGGGTCGCTTGGCTAGCTGATCATTGCTGGCATCAAAGCAGGCTCTTAGCCGCTTGCATAGCGGGGGAGGGCGAGGGGGAGGGGGGGGAGGGGGGGGCTGCCCTCCGTACCTGCCATCCATTGCCGCGTACAAGGCAATTGCCGGCAACTCGCCATGCTGCGGGTGCTGCCACATGGCTTGAGTCTCTTTGCTCCCGGCAGGGTGGGCCCACTGATGGGAGACTGCAAGATTTGCTTATTCACATTGTGCACGCACGGATGACCCGCATGCCCCCAGTGACAACTGTGTCTCACTCCTTGGTGTTGCACTGGCAGGCCGGCTGGTAATTAGTGTCACAAAACTAGAGATGCTTAAGGTCTGTCTTCGCAGTACTCGTCTAGCTTGTGCATTGGGTCTGCATCATGCGTGGTCGCATGAAGTATGGTCTCGCGGATACCCTGCTGCCGTGGTGCTCGTGGTTGCACTAGTGGCACTAGCGAATAGCACATTGGCACGATTGGCGCCGGTAGGACCTCACCTAATTGTGCCGTCCTGCTCATCATTGCAATGGCGCAGTAAGAGCAGCTGGCTGCTGCCAACAGGTAAGCCAGCCATGATGCAGCCACCTGTCCTCATCCCTAAGCCCCCCCATGCATGCCCATGCTGGTCTCCCTCCTGAATATGATATTCCCCCGGGCGTCACACACACAAATACACACAAATACGTTTATGACAGAGAGTGCCACAAGGCGGATACGTAGGATGCTCTCACCAGCGCGTACCCTGCCCGCTTTCCTTGGTGGGTGATGCTCTGCATGGCTGCTGCTGGTTGGCCACATGGGACATCCTTTGGTTCTGCATTCTACAGTTTGGGGGTTTATCTGGCTCCCAACGCGTGTGTGTGCGCAACAGTTCAGACAAGCGGAGTGTTGCATGGCGAAGTATTTGAATACACCAAACCTGTTCCGTGCCAAAACCCTACCAAGGCTGAGATGGGGCTGAGGATGGGGATGGGAGGGCCCCCCTCCCGGGCGGCAAATGATCAATGGCCAAACCACTGCCATCTACGTATGTTCAGGTACGCCGCTGCACTGCAACTGTCTGCCGATGAGTGGTGTTACATCTCAGATTTCTTGCAGTCCGCTGTGCTGAGTCATGTCTGTCACAAGACATGGAGCGTACTGCAACGGCGACACCTCTCCTGGTGTGCCAATGCCTGCAGCCTCGTGCCAATGGTTGCCCTGGTGACTCAAGATGCCGCCGTGCACACCATGACGATCCAGTACAAAGAAACGCAGCACCCCCTGACTCCACCTTTGCTCGTGCACCAGCCGCCCAGTACTAGCAAGGGGCTGGCGCCACAAGTTGCCCGACGGGAGGATGCCCCTCTGCAGACGGCTCCTACTCTCAATCAAATTGCCGACCGATGTGCCCAAACGCTTGCTGCATTAAAGGATGCACCCTCCTTAACATCCCTGACTCTAAACCTGCCAAACATCCAGATCCGGGCCACTGGTGCGGAAGCGCTTGCTGCGCTTAAGGATGCGCCATCACTGACAGCACTAAGTCTGAACCTCCGCAACCGTCACATTACAGATGCACGCTCCCTCACGGCTGTTACTCTGAACGTGCGTAATAATCACATTGGACCTGCCGGTGCCGAAGCACTCGCTGCTTTGAAGGATGCCCCTGCATTGTCTGTGGTTCAACTGGATCTGAGCAACAACGGTATTGGGGATGTTGGTGCGCAAGCCCTGGCCAAACTCAAGGGGTCGAGCAGGCTAACGGCTCTGACTCTGGTTCTGCGCAATAATGCAATCAGTGAACTGGGTGCGCAGGCACTTGCAACATTGGCTTATTCATGGTCGCTGAGAACGTTGAAGCTGGGCCTAGACAACAATCACATTGGTGATGCTGGCGCCGAGGCACTCACTTCGATAAAGGACACACCGTTCCTGACCGCTCTCACTCTATGCCTACCAAACAATCGAATCAAAGAAAGCGGGGCCCAACATTTTGCTTTGTTGAAGGGTGCAGCTTTATTGAGAGAGCTGACTTTGAATTTAGCGCGCGCTGAAGTCAGGCATGCTGGTGCACAGGCACTTGCTGCTTTGAAGCATGCACCTTCGCTCACAGCACTGACTCTGCATCTTGGTGACAATCGAGTCGATTTCAGCGGAGCCCAGGCACTTGCTTCCTTACAGGACGCCCCCTCCTTGACCGCGCTCACGTTGAATTTGCACTACAGCCAAGTTAAGGAGGACGGTGCACGTGCTCTTGCTGCACTGAAGAATGCACCGTCATTGCAATATCTGACTCTTGGTCTATGCTTCAATCAAATCGGAGACGGTGGTGCACAGGCCCTTGCTGCATTACGAGATGTGCAGACCCTGACAACACTGACTCTTGATCTTCGTTACAACAGCATTGGAGACGATGGGGCACAGGCCCTTGCAACATTGCAGAGCACGGCTTCACTGAAGACCCTAACCCTGGATCTGCGTGAAAATGCGATTGGTGAAACTGGTGCGCAAGCCCTCTCAACGATGGAGGAATCGAGGCAGTGGACGGCACTCACTGTGACATTCCAACATAATACCTGAAGGGCTCACTGATGGTAGGGGCATGGTGTGTCCCCTGAAAGCACCACAACCCCTTCCTGCCGCTGCACAGCGATGGTGACACTCCTCCCTGCACTGGACGACCAGCAGTGCGCCCACTGCCTCATGAACAAGGCTGTTACTGCACAGTCCCTACAACGGCTCAAATTGTGTGCTCAGGTTGCAGTGGTTTGGGCAGCTCCATCAGCAACACCATCCACAATGGCAGAGGCAGTGTTCAAAGTCCCAAGGCTTCTTTCAATGGAGCTGGGTGGGGTAGCGGGGCGAAACTGACAACAGTTCACCACATCCCATTTTCAACCCATGTAATATCTTCCCTCTGTTTTCTCCCATTCCCCCCCGCATTTTTCCTCTATGGTTCTTATTTCGTCACCCTAGCCCCCCAAAATGGCATTTTTGGACCTTTTCCCATTTATCCACACAATCCGAGAAATTCCTGAAACAGGAGATTAGGGGTAGTGCCACTGCTCTTGTTCAGGCATTGTGCCGAATTGGTCAGGGCCTATACCTTTGAGGTGTGTCCAGGAACCAACACCCCAGGATACCAGGGTTTGAGGGGTATGGTGATGTTTGCGGTTGGGAAGCAATTCCAGCCCCCTTGCGCAGCGACGACCCTTCAAAAAAGGATGGCGCCCCACCCCGCCCTCAGATGCATCTTGGCCACATCTCATGGCTGGTCCCCCAACTTTAGGGCAGTCAATTAAGCCCCAAAGGTTGTCTACTTGTGTGCTCACACTGCAACCCTGCCACGGGAAATGATACTCCAAACAAACACCCTGCGTATAGGGGCGAATCTGCATGGCAGGGAACCCACACCCCATGCACGGTGATGCACACATGTGCATACGCATGCGTCTTTGGGGTCGGTGTTGGGTTGCGTGTTAGCTACTACATAGTGCTGACCCACTGTGGCCCAGATCCCCCTCTCCCTCCGAAAGGCACCACAACACCCAGCAACACAATGTAAGGGGAAGACATGGAAATGGATCAACATAGGTGCCGATGACATGTGGATCAAATGGAACAAATGGGTCCAACATAAACACGCCCCTAGTCTCCTTTCTTGTGTGAACATGCTGCTGTAAGTAAATGGACACTTGCCATACTTGTGGGCCATTGACTCTTCGCTGGCAATAGTCAAAGGGAATATGAGCTTCCGCATTCTGAAAATGGCTTAATTCTTATGATTTCCTAAACATTGGGTTGGAAATCGCCAAAAATGAGCCCCAGTATACACAAATACGTGTCCAAAACCCTAGCGGAGCAATTGTCTGGTGGTACAGCTGTTCCCACCATGGCTGTCACTCTATGCGGGATTGTCAGTCCACTAGGCATGGGCAAACTTTGCCCCACTTTCCACAGTTTAGGGAAGTAGTGCATTGTACCAAGGTGAGTGTGCCACCATGGTCTTCTTCTTGCACAGCCTCCATTTTTTCCTTTTTTCCTCCATTGCACATTTCTCGCTCATGGCCTGTATTTTTGAAGCCGTTTTGGTTAGAGGAAAAGTTTACCTTCCAAAGTAGTTGCATATTTGTGGTAGCTTCAAGTGCACTCCATGCTAATCATTGTTGACAACTTGTGTATTCGTGGACAACATTGGAAATGATTTTGTCTTTGGGACTGCACTCTCCCGGCTGTGTGGTGCCAGCAAGCACTTGTTACAAAGCATTGCATGATAGCACAAGCAGATCTGTCACTTGGGCCAAACCCATCTTGTTAACTCTTTTTCTGGTTGTGATTTGGTTTCAATCATTGAGGAGTGCATTCTCTGTGCAAAATCTCACCAAGTTGTGGCCTTCCTTGTCATCTTCCATTTTGTTTAGGATATGGATACTCCCTTCCACAACGCCGAAGAGTTGAAGAAGTTTTTGATAACGCTGAATGGATTTCCCCCCAAGTAGCACTACATTCCGAGGTCCGCGTCGGAATGGAATGGCTACAAGCTATTGTGCAGTCATCACAAATATTTCCATCACCAATGCATGTTTTGCACCTACTTCAATCATCGTCAATGGAACCCGATGATGTTTGCCGGCCCCAGGCCCCAGGCTGAGGAGGACGATGGCTTCATGCAGCATACAATGGGGGGTGCCAAACTTCAATGTAACGGGCTTGGTGCCTTGCCATCCCCGAACAATTCGTGTGTTTCATGGACTTGCTCCAGGCCCATCTACATGGATGTCCTTGGTTGAGAGAAGGTCGCGAGTTCCAGTTTGGGGAACGTTGGCTGCCTCATTATACAACTACTTAGCTTCTTGTGGTGTTGACACATCCCAACCCTCAGCCTAGTCCTAACCCTACCCTGCTTGCCTTGCCTTGCTTTGTTGCAGTGCAGCAAGGCAAAACAATGTACTGTGAGTTGTGGCTATGCCATATGCCTGTGTCACGGAGGGATGTGAGAGCCCAGTATCCGTTGCTCATGGCCCTAGCCCTAGCCCTAGCCCTAGCCCTAATCAAGACTGAATATTGGGACCGAGCTGGTGGGGGAGGGAACATCAGCTATGAACGGTGAGGGACACCAATGAGTCACACATTGAAGGCCGTTTACAAAGAGGAATCAGCTTGCAAGTGATCCTCTTCACCACAAGGCCCACTTTGAAGGCTTTTTTGGACTTCTGAGGGGCCAAAATGCCCCCAAAATGGGCTCAAAATGGGCTCATTTCACCCGTTGGTGCACCCCAAATGGTCTAGGATGAGATTTGGAAAAATGCGTTTTTGACCCATTTTTGGTTCCAAACCAGCCCATTTTCAAGGCATTTTGGGATTTTCGGTGGACCAAAATGGGCCACCACAAGCTCAAAACGGTCCAAAAACACTTTTTTTGTCATCACACATGGTCTAGGATCATTTTTGAGAAAAGTCAGTTTTTTGCCCCTATTGGACCCTAATGACCCATTGTTTTGGTTTGAACTTGCAGCTTGCCGCAGCCTAGTGGACCTAGGTACGGGGTCTAGGCGTCCGTTTGGGCAATTCTAAGGGGTGAGAACCACAAAAAGTGGGGGATTGTGGGTGGATTAGGTGCCCTCGGAATCGCGTTTTGAGCCATGTAGCCAAAGATATGGCCTGTTCTTGGTTTGTGGCTATCGGCAGCTATGAACGGTGAGGGACACCAATAAGTCACACATTGAAGGCCGTTGACAGAGTGCAAGTCATCCCCTTCACCACAAGGCCCACTTTCAAGGCTTTTTTGGACTTCTGAGGGGCCAAAATGCCCTCAAAATGGGCTCAAAATGGGCTCATTTCACCCGTTGGTGCACCCCAAATGGTCTAGGATGAATTTTGCAAAAATGCGTTTTTGACCCATTTTTGACCCATTTTTGGTCCCAAACCAGCCCTTTTTCAAGGCATTTTGGGATTTTCGGAGGACCAAAATGGGCCACCGCAAGCTCAAAACAGTCCAAAAACACTTGTTTTAGCATCACACATGGTCTAGGATCATTTTTGAGAAAAGTCATTTTTTTGCCCCTACTGGACCCTATTGACCCATTTGGGCACCCACCTGTTTCGGTTTGAGCTTGCAGCTTGCCGCAGCCTACCGGGCCTGGGTACGGGGGTCTAGGCGTCCGTTTGGGCAATTCTGAGGGGCAAAAACCACGAAAAGTGGGGGATTGCGGGTGGATTAGGTGTCCTCGGAATCGCGTTTTGAGCCATGCAGCCAAAGATATGGCCTGTTCTTGGTTTGTGGCTGTTGTCAGCCAGTCTACACAAAATTTGGGGCTTTTGGGGGCCTTTTTGGGCCGTTTCCGGGACATATGCTGGAGTTAGAGGGCCGCAAAGGGCTCGTTGACACAGGACAGTCAAGCCGCACATGGAGTATACCCACCCTTTCCCTTCGTTTGGCCGTTTTGAATGGGTTCTAGGGCTGTTTTGGCCCAAAAATGGCTGTTTTTTGGCCCTAAATTGCAGTTTTTGAAACTGAGGTCCGCCAGTTGCGACAGCTGTTCCCGGCCGCCACCGTTGAGTTTCTTGCTCAAACTTTGTGCGGTTGTCCCTCACACCCATAGGTATGGCAGAACCATCTCGCTGGAGCCTGTCAGTCAGAGGGTACAACGAAATGCGTCTTGCCTTTCACGAGGAAAATGACGCGGCCGAGTTTTTCAAAGCGGCAGCAGCGGAATTGCGATCCAAAGGACTGCTCTTCAAGGATGAGCGCACCAAACAATGGATCAAAGACCCCCCCTCCGACTCTGAGTCGGACAGCACCTGTTCTGAAAGTGACAAAGAGGAAACAATGGTCCTCTACGATGCACCAGGTGAAATGGACCAGGAGGCAATAAGCGCCTCTTTGCAATCTGCTAATTTCAGCATCTCTAGGCTTTCACGCATGGGTTGGAACCTAGGCACACCACACGGTGCAGCCTGGAGACTGACGGGCACTGGCCTCCTGGGCCGGTCTGGCTGTATTCTACATGATGCAGATCAAGATATCACAATGACACTCATATCACTCTCAGGATACCAAGACATCAAATCGTCCTTTGACAAGCCCTCAGCTGCGGGTAAAGGAAGGGGCAAGGGGACATGTGCCAGGGCAGCAGCATCCACCTTACTTGAGAAATGATGCCACCATCAACAGCACAGTCTTCCTGCAACGACTCGTGACAGGCAGAGCCCCATGCGCCGATCGGGCCTGTCCGGAAACGTGCAGCCGGAACACCTCAATTCAAGTGCATGACTATCAATCTCAATGGCATCAGAACCAAAATAACCAAAGGCAAACACCGAATTACCTAAGCCACGGCACTCCGGCTTTATGCACAAGGGGGGTCCCTGGATTTCAGTGGGATCCAGGAACCCCATCTGTACACCGAAGAAGATATTGTGTCGGTCCAGTCCATTTTTGACACACATTTCTACCATTTCGTCTGCCACCCCACTGAAACAGGACATGGCGGGGCGGCTATTGCAGTCCACTATCGGTGGACAGTCAAGTACTCATTCACTGTGGATGATCGCATTCTCGTAGCAATTGTTGTAAACGCAGAGGGCCAGTCCCTCACCATTGTCAGCGCGCATTTTGACCACCGCCCAGAGGAACGTAAGGACCAATGGGTGGAATTACACACAACCCTTCAAGCTTGCCAATTAGACGACATATGCCTCCTCATAACTTACTGGCGCTCCACGCCCAGGATGCGGCAAGACCCCCCGACAAGGAGGCCCCCCAGGTCAGGTAGGCCAGGGAGACGGAGCTGGCCATACTTGCCCGCCTGCAACTTTATGATGCATGGCAGGAAGTCCATTATGATCCAGAGACGTAGGAAATACCGCCCGGGTACACATTTGGGTACAATGTACATAAGAGGCCCCAGGCACACAGACTACGCAGGTTGGACAAAGTCCATATCTCTGCCAACCTCAAGGAGTCATTGGCCACGGCCTACACTGCCTTCGTGGCGGAGGCAGACCACAAAGCGGTGGTAGCCGACCTAGCCCCACCGGTTTTTGTACAGCCCCCCCCCCCCCCCCCGCTGGAAATGCCCCCTAGGATTCCTACAGTGCTCAGGCTCCTTGAACGCCATCAAGGAAAAATTACATGGTATTGATGAGTCCCCCCTTTCACCATTGGAGGATTGGGCGGCAGCTGAAAAAATCATTCAACAAGAAGCAACAAGGCACCACAGGGAAACCACGGTAAAACCACCCACCACCACCCTGGCTCTCCTGCTCTCCTCCACAAGGGACCAAGTTTGCCAGCAGGGATGGCATTACCTCCGCTCCCAAGGAATGGCGCCAAGTACACAAGCACAAGCCTACACAATGTTGGTCCAGTGTTACGAGAGGGAAGAGCAAGACAGAATGGGCTTGCACTAGCTAGGTGAACTCAAGGGGCTGCTCGCAGGGGCAGACATCAATGAGGAATCATATAAACAGCGCCGTAAACAGGTTGACCGGCTTATGCTCAACCTGAAGAAAGCCAAGCAGGTGGCCTGAATAAGGAATTAATACGGCTCCTTTGTTACCGATCCAGTTTGGGTGGCGAAGGCATTAAGTGACCACTGGAGTGGCATCTCCAGGGAAGGGGGCGGAACCCTTGAACAATGTGCGGAGTACATGCAGTCCCTCCCAATCCCGACATCGCTGAAGAGGCCGGCTCCGGCGCTCTTTAAGCCACTGTCCTTGGAACTGGTTCAGGAGGCCCTCAAGAGGCAAGTCCCAGGGGCCTCTCCAGGCATTGATGGATTTGCCCTGAACATTTATCAGGAATTCCACGAATTCTTTTCCATTCGCATGTTGGAAATTCTGCGGCACGCGCAGGAGGGTGGAAATTTCCCAGAACCGTGGAACAAAGGCCTCATCAGGTGCATCCCCAAAACAGCAGGGGCATCCACAGTTGAGAAATTGCGCCCTATTGCAGTACAACAGTTGAAAAAAGAAGTGGTTCATGACAGCCCTTCTTATACAAGTCGAAGACATCCTACGCCAGATCCCCCCCCCCCCCCCAGCAAGTGGGGTGCATCAAACACCGACAAATGCAGCATCGCATCTGGGGCGTCAGAGGAGAATGGGACACGGCGGAGTCCATGATGCTCCTCACCATTGATTACCGCAATGCGTTCCCCACCCTCAGTAGCGTGGGGAGGATCCATGTCTTTAGTAGTGTGATTTTCTCTGGTATGGACAATGCAATGGTGGCTGCAATGCGTGCTCTGCGGTATGCTTCACGCAGTGGTCCTACAAAGGCTTCCTTTACCGAAACATGGGCCATCTGCACTCCGGGGTATCGGACTTTCGTTTCGTGCTGAAGACCCTCACATAATTTCATCAGGGCAGCCCTCACCTTTTTCTCGTTTCCACCTATTTTTCTGAACCTAGTCATCTCTTCTTTGAGATCACAATACCACTTCCTGGTGGGCAGTGCGGCCATCAAGGAGGTGATGTTTTACCAAGAAGCTGGCATAGGCCGGGGAGACCACTTTTCCCCTCAGCTATTCTCCTTCTGCGTTGCCATTATCATCTACCCGCTGCGCCACTGGCGTGTTAAGATGGGCATGTATCTGTATGTAGATGATTTTCTCATCATGTTTGGTCGGGAAACCACCAAGCAACAGCTACAACAGGTATTCCACGAGCTGCGGCGTTTTTCGGCAGTCAGTGGCCTACAACAAAATGTAGGCAAGTCATCGTATGTTACAAAGGGTACCTTACATCCCGAGGCCCTGCATTTCGTGCAGGATTCGCTGACAGCCAGGGCTTATGTTGCTGACCGGTCAGTGGTCTCGGCCCTCAATACCGTGTACAACATACTTTTCTCATTTGACAGCTGGGGACTCACAACTCACCAGCTCTTGCGGCACAGGGACCAGGGGGGGTACTCGGTACCCATGCCAAAAACATGGCTTGCTGCTCAAGGAGGAGCAGCAGCCATGGCAGCGCTGACCTGCCCAACAATCATGCCCATTTGTGTAATGTAGGAATTCATCAAATTCTGTGCCAGGTACGCAATCCCCACCAGTCACAAGGTACTCGCGGTGACGCAGTTGGGGCCGGTCCCCATGAAGGGGGCGGGCTATCTAGCTCAAAGCTGCAAAGCATACTCCCTTGCGCGCAAGGGCGTCAAGATCAAATTTTGTCTCCCGTTAAAGGACTTACTGCTGTGGCACTCCACTCTCTTCTGCAACAAGCATCACAATACATACTTTGCTCCGCACCTCATCAAACAGGGAGTGCTGACGGTGGCACAACTGTTTGACAGCAACTTAGTCATGCACTCGCACATGCACCAGTGCATCTCACGTACCTGGCTTCCCATCTACCAACAGGCGCTACAGCAATATCAAGCGCTCCATATAAACGACTGGTCCCCACCAGCGGTGGGGCCGGGCTGTTGGGCGAAGTCTTCTTGCCTGGCACACATAGCACCTTCCAAAAAGATACAACACCGTGCTAAGCCCGACGATTGGAAGGCCTTCTGGCCTGCACACCTGCCTCCTAGCCTAAAAGATTTTGCGTACCAGTGCATGTGGCACAAACTCAAAGTGCGGCACCGCTTGGAGCCCTGGCCCCATACAGCTAGCTGCCTGCCCTTTGTGTGGAGCAAGGGAAACGGTGTTTCATGCCCTGCACAACTGTGCATTTTACGCGCGCACGCACAAATTCATGGTGGAGTGCTTTGGGGATGGAGGGTGAACGGTAAAACAGGACGCTGGATGCATTTCCCGTTGGAACACACGTTCAATACCACGCCGGGGCTTGTCCTCTGGACAGCCCGCAAGGCACACTGGGCGACCCGGTGCTCGGCCGCACCGAACAATGAGCCCACATTTGAACAGTGTGTTCATAGGTGGCCACAGGAGCTGAAAGCACTGCTCACATGGCATCCACTACAAGCTCAGCACGCAGGCGTACAAAAATTCTTCAATTCACTCATGCATTTTATACAGGAGGGTACATTCAAGGCGGTACACATCAATTGGCGCACCCGTCGAGTGCATGCTGCGCAACCCCCCCTGCACGATAATCCCAAGCAACAGAAACGCAATGAACGCAAAGCAACCATGGCACAACAAGTTATAGCCATCCAACAAGTCTATCTCGCTGAAGGATGGCACATTTTTCACTTCGATGGGTCAGCCAAGCACTACCCCAAGGCCGGATGGGTGGGGGGCTTTGGCAGTTGCCATCAGGGGCACTAGGAGTTCTCCTCCCCACTGGACACACTTGAAAAGCAGACAAACAACCAAGCGGAATTAAAAGCGGCCATTTCAGCCGTCGTGAAAGTCACACAAAAGACCGTCATTTTTGGGGATTCCACCTATGTACTGGATGGAGTGGCCGACAAGGCCTACACGTGGCGGAGAATGCAATGGTGCCTTCCCACAGGCCCGGTGCCCCACTCCGACCTATGGGAAGCCATGCTGCTTGCCATTGACGGAATGCAACACGTAATTCGGTGGGCATGGTCCCCGTCGCACCAGGGCATACCAGGCAACGAAAGGGCAGATGCGCTGGCTGAGAAAGGAAGACAAGACCACCCCCTCCTCAGGTACCCCTCCCCTGATAAGCAGGATGTTTCGCACACACCTAGTCTAGCAGCCCCAATCAAAGGGCGAGCACATCCGCTGTTTGACTGTGACTCCGATGGGGAGGCCACAGTGGCCATGACTCTCTTCAACACACCTTCCCAGACCAGCTCAGACGATCAAGAAACGGATGACTTCCCAACACCACACTCTGTTGTGGGATCGATCATGGGTGCACCCTCCCCTCTTGTAACTCCCTCCCCTCTGGCGGTGTGGAGAGCACTAGGACTTGAACCGATGTCTGACACACGCCTCCCCTCTGGGGACAAAGAGGCACTATCACCAACGTCCCAGCCAATGTATTTGAGGGCATCGGCCCTGCCAGATCCAGAGCCCATGGACCCAGTTGAACGGTGCCTCTTTGCCGACTCAGATGAGTGCAGCATTGATGCCGGTGAAACATGCAAAGCTAGGAAAAAGAGAGCAAAACTGAGGGGCTGACCCTGGCAGTAATGCCCCGTGATCCCCGCCTCAGTTTGGACCAATGTTTTTTCTGCATACAGCTCTTTTTGCATTGGCCCGTGTCCCGACACGTGCATACCCGAGCGTCGTGACGCGGGGAGGACGCCACAGGAAACGAGGGGGCGACAGCAGCCCGGACGGCCAAGACCGCCCACGCCCCAGGAAGCGCGCCAGCGCCTTAAAGTACAGGCACTCAGATCACGGCAGGAGGTAGAAGATGAGGCCCTGGGCCTCCTCAACTTCACCCATGACGCCATCCAATGGTGTCGCAACCAACGAGTGTGGATCAGGTTACAGATCCAGGGACCGTCTCGCATGATGGTTGAAATTGTAACAACGCTTGGCGAGCCAGAGCCAATGTCGCATCAGGAACTGTTTTCACTTATGGTCGCCATGTGCTGGCTGCTTAAGCAACGTGCTTGCGAAAATATGCGCATCAGTTGGATCCGGAAACGAGAAGACCAGATGCACATCTTCAATTGGGAGGCCATCTTGATGGTACCCACTGCAGCAGGGCGCCAGTCAGTGCGCACCTCCGCCGGCCGGGCCGGAGATAATTTCCACATGTGGTTTGCAGGAGCGGCAGAAGTGCTGAGGCACTTCCAACAGACGTTATTCCATCCAAGTGACCCCATTTCGGGGGATGCGACGCGTTTCTTGTACACGTTGCTGCTGACACCCCCGTCAGTCAGGCATTATTAGTCAGTCATCAATCATGGTTCGCACGGAACCCAGCCGTGCTGAGGCACTCTCAACGGACGTTATCACTTGCTTGTGACCCCCCTTTTTTAGGGGTGCGACCCACCTGCGCTTCACAGCGCTGCAGACACTCCCCTCTGTCCGGCGGCCAGAGTGGCAAGAGCCCCGTGTCTTGTCACGGGTGCAGCCCAAGGTGTCTTGTCGCCCAAGGCGGACACACATGTATAGCAGGGCTATGAGTGAGCGAGTATGATGTTTAGGGCCCTGCCTTCTAGGGCCCTATCTGTTGTCTGACTTAGGGTTAGCAAGGGTGCAGGGGGACAAGTAGGGGGAAGCAACAGGACGGATCAGATCACAGGCAGAGCAGGCCACCAGAGTGCCAGCAATTATGCACCTCTGACTGTACATACTGAACTCCATGAACCTCCGGGACACTGCAGTGGCTACGATCCTAGCTTTGAGGGGCTGAGGGGAGCGTTAGAAAACCTCGAATGAGACCATAGGTATCATCCACCGAAATTTCAACCAAATCCGAAGCACCACGACGGAGTTCTGATTTTTCCCCGTTTCGCGCGTGCTGCTTGCTTGCTGCTTGCTGCTTGCTAGCTTGCTTGCTTGCTGCTAAACCTGGTAGGTCCACCCTAGACACTAAAAAGGGTTATAAGATCAAGACTGGTTCCACCAGCTCGGTAAGCCTAGCCCTAATCAAGACTGAATATTGGGACCGAGCTGGTGGGGGAGGGAACATTAGATATCAATGGTGAGGGACACCAATGAGTCACACATTGAAGGCGGTTGAAAGGGTGGAATCAGCTTGCAAGTGATCCCCTTCACCACAAGGCCCACTTTCAAGGCTTTTGTGGACTTGTGAGGGGCCAAAATGTCCCAAAATGGGCTCAAAATGGGCTCATTTCACCCCTTGGTGCACCCCAAATGGTCTAGGATGAGATTTGGAAAAATGCGTTTTTGACCCATTTTTGACCCATTTTTGGTCCCAAAACAGCCCATCTTCAAGGCATTTTGGGATTTTCGGAGGACCAAAATGGGCCACCACAAGCTCAAAACGGTCCAAAAACACTTGTTTTAGCATCACACATGGTCTAGGATCATTTTTGAGAAAAGTCATTTTTCTGCCCCTATTGGACCCCGTTGACCCATTTGGGCACCCACCTGTTTCGGTTTGAGCTTGCAGCTTGCCGCAGCCTACCGGGGTCTGGGTACGGGGGTCTAGGCGTCCATTTGGGCAATTCTGAGGGGTGGAAACCACAAAATGTGGGGGGTTGCGGGTGGACTAGGTGCCATCGGAATCGCGTTTTGAGCCATGTAGCCAAAGATATGGCCTGTTCTTGGTTTATGGCTGTCGCCAGGCAATCTACACAAAATTTGGGGCTTTTGGGGGCCTTTTTGGGCCGTTTCCGGGACATATGGTGTAGTTAGAGGGCTGCAAAGAGTTCGTTGACACAGGACAGTCAAGCCGCACATGGAGTATACCCACCCTTTCCCTTCGTTTGGCCGTTTTGAATGGGTTCTAGGGCTGTTGTGGCCCTAAAATGGCTGTTTTTTGGCCCTAAATTGCAGTTTTTGAAACTGAGGTCCGCCACTTGCGACAGCTGTTCCCGGCCGCCACCGTTGGGTTTCTTGCTCAAACTTTGTGTGGTTGTCCCTCACACCCATTTCACGCGTGCTGCTTGCTGCTTGCTGCTGCTGCTAAACGTGGTAGGTCCACCCTAGACCCTAAAAGGGTTATAAAACCAAGACTGGTTCCACTAGCTCGGTGACCCTAGCCCTAGCTCTAACCCTAGGCTAGGGTCAGAGTTATTGTTGGGGTCCAAAATGGAGAGCAATGATGTGGCAAAAGCAGCCGTGAATGACATTTGGGGGATCTTGTTCCGCCTAATCAACATGGTTGGCATGGCCAAACCGCTCACTGCAAAGGTTAGGATTAGGTTTAGGGTGATGGCGCAGTTAGAGGGAGGGCAACGGGGGGCAAGGGGAGCTTGTGATGGACCAACGCTTGGCCTTGGGGGCATGTACTTCCCAAATTGCCCCACCTAGACCCCCCCCCCAACCCTCCTGGATCCCCATCCCAGGCAATAGCTCCCCAGACCCCCCCCCCCCCCCCCCACAAAGGGGGTGCACACACGGGGGTGTATGCAAGGCGTGTATCCGTTGCTCATGGCCCCCCCCACAACGGGGGCCTCCGCCCAACGGTTAGTGCTCAACTCCGTAACAAATAGCAAAAGAGGTCTAAGGACACAAGGGGCAAAAACCGATGCTCCGTAGCAGACACGGTGAATGTATCACCATGTACAATATGCATAGATGCACCATGTAGCACCGAAACACTGCGCGAACTCGGGGGGGGGGGCTTGGGTGGCACCTCCTCGGTTCTGGACGCCAACTACACAGTGGGGGCAAGGTGTTCTACGCCACGTCTACTAGACTTCAGGTACTTGCCAGGGTGGTTGGCCTTCTACGTGATGGTCATGTGGAGTTGGAGTACGATCTAGGTGGTGTGCTTGTCGTCAACCATCAATGCCCCATGGCTTCCAGCAGTAAGTGGTAAAATGGCCCACCCTTTGCACCCTGCAAAAGAAGGTGTACACTTGTGGTGCCAACGTGTGGAATCCACGTCGCCGCGGACCCAAATTGAACGGATGGATGCTGATGCATTAACGATGAAGGAGTTTTAGTTGAAATATGGTCACCCGGACATTCTTGATAGGGCGTTGATGTTTCATTATTTTTTTTGGATGAAGACGGCCAACGGGCCGTGTGCATGTCATTGTGCCGTTCATTGGCCGGAAGAATGACACTGTATCGACACGGCAACAATCATATAATGATGTGCATGGATGGTGCAGTGCCCGAATTAAGCAACCGTTTGCTCATTTGTGGCATGGGGGCTTAATTCGGAACATTTGGTGTGGTGGTCCCAACGAGTTACATCAATCAGTGCGCATTTTGTTACACTTTACCCAATTTTGCATCCGGAGGCAGGTCCGTTACAGGATGCCAGACATGATGTTGGGGACGAGGTGGATGTATGTGCATTGTGCTGTCAAGAGCACACTACAATAGAATGTGGTGAATGTCATTTGAATTATTGTGCGGAATGTATTGACCCGCACACCTGTGGGGCCAAGACTGTGTATTGAACACTCTTGCTTGTACAAATTTCGTGGAACAAAGTTGTGAAGGTGATTCAGATATGCTTTTCTAGTTCAACGTTTTGGACGGATGATTTGTTGCTTCATTTGGAGGCAAGAGGCATCTGTTGGTCTGCTGGGGGGCTTTACAGGGTGAACTGGGGTGAACTAGGGTGAACCGGGGGACTCAATCTGGGAAAGGTCATTATAACAGTAGCACGCAGGGCGCGCACAGGGCAAACACTCCCCCTCGGAGTGGCGTACACGAGGTTATGGTCTCATGGTAGGCAACATGGTCAACTCCCTGGCACTAGGCGGCCCCAAATCACGAGAGTGGGACAGGGTAACTCAGGAGCGAGCCATGGAGCGCACACAGATAGCAGATAGCGTGAAAGGTCATCTCAGTGGGCTGGCACACATATCAAACGCCATGCCACAACCAGAGAAGTCCTTCACTATGCGAGGCCGGTACTACATATAACTAACCTTCCCACACCCTAACGTTCGCCCGCCAACACAACGCGGCCAAAAGCATGTTCACCCCGGTCCTGAAGTCCATCGGTTTAGCCAGACGACGACCCCGAGGATGGGATCAGCCAGCCCACATCACACTGACCGACCCCGACCAAATCCGCTTATATATCATGTGCCAAAAGAGCGAAGATTCATCATTGGAATGAGATGGAGTTAGACAGCCCGCTGGACGCGGTGTGGCTGTGCGGAGGCGGGTCTCTTGCCACTGGGTGAAGTGCAAAGTTGTCGTCCGTCAACACTTTCTTGATACCTGAACTGGTCGATACCCGGGGGGTGGGGGGGGCATATGGCAGAGGCGAAATTTGGTACGGCGAAATGTGGCATAACAAAATTGTACCACATTGTGCCATGGTATTTCAGGACCGAAGCCATTGCCTTAGGTGTTGTGGTGGCTGGGGATCCCAAGGCCCGTGCATTTGAAACATGGCTGCAACACGTTCTTGCCTCTGCCAGCAGGGAAGGTAGATAGTTCCAAATTGGAAGTCTCTGATTCAATTCCTGGAATGCCCACTATTTGGAAAGTCTATACCACATTTTTCCATAAGATTTTGTACCAAATTTTCACCACACCGAATTTTGCCATACCAAAGTATGTCCGTACCAAATCCCCCCCCCCTCCCCCGGTACCGCCTTACGGTGCACGCCTCTGGCGCAGGTTCGCCACATGTATAGCATCCTATACTGATGGACTACGGACACTGTGTTTGATCGCCCAAAAGGGCCTGCTTCAGGTTTGCCAGATCAAAGAAAAAACAACAATTCCTGGACGTACCCCAGCGACTCACCACCTCAACAGGTGCCCGCAGCGCGCGCGCAGCACACAGCACCAGGACTCCCCCACTGCCTTGCTACACGCTGCAGCCCATGGCAACTGCCCTTCACATGCCCGAGGGCGAGTCCCGCATCCTTCTGTCTGCCCCCTCCGCAACGTACTACGCTGATGCCAGCCCTGCCACGGCACCGCGCGCTGCCGGCTCCAACGGTCGCTGCTTCAAGCTGTTTGCCCTTGGACTATGCCTTGGCACCGTGCTGACCATGTCCCAGAGGTCCCATGCGGCTAACGCGCAGGTGTCATTGCCCGACTGGATGATCGAATGGGTCTTTTCTGCTGATTTCGCCTTTCGTCACCTGCTCTGCCTCCTCTCGAGCTCTCATGGCACTAGACACCGGTTGTACCACACAGTCACCCACCAGCCTTGATGGAGCTCTGCCGAGCTCCTGCCGACTGATACATGAGGTAAGAGCGGCTCACGCCTGCCCCCCCCAGGCCCTCATGGGGAGACAAACGAGGCCGTGGCCCGGCTGTCGTAGCACATGACGCGTGACCAGGAGGTACCGGGTTGGGTCGCGGGTGGGGCATGAGGAGTGAAGGTAAGCCGTTCCAGGCGCTGGGTGTCCTCATTGACCCCGCGGACTGGAAGCGACCCATCACAGTTCACGGGTGCCTGGAGATCGCCCGGGTCTCTACCCTCGTGAGGGGATACGCGCAGACGCAGGACAGGAGTGGTGCACCAACAGGTCTGCTGCCAGTTCCATGAGCACAGAAAGGGACTGAGGCACAGCGAGCCGCCTTCGTGCTGCGTCGCAAGCATCCGCATTCTGCCGAGTCTGCACTAGGCCATTTCAGTAGGAGGCAAACTGTCTGGCCCTTCGAGCCTGTTTTCCAACCCCCGGATGCACAAGCCTGAGTAAGAGGGATTGCAGAACGAGAGAGGGGATGGTGGGCGTCAGCTGAGGTTGTGGACCCCTCCCCGAGTGCTCTGCCCGCAGCCGCGTCTTCCCAATCTCAAACTGCATCCCACGCGCCCCATGCGACGTCCGGCATCACGCCAAGGACCATCCCAGTGTGTGTGAATGCACTGTGCCTTGGGCATTAGGATCCAGTCCACGTCACCCTCTGCCTGGCAGACAGCCAAGTACCGAACGCAAGCGCTTCAGTGAATTGCATCATGGCCTCTCGCTCACACGGGAGTTGCAATGGGCTGAGGGTGCTGCCCCTCCCAGTCACAGCCTCTTGGTGGCAACATTGAAGCAGCGCCCGTTGCTCCTGGTGATTCTTCCAATGCCCCTCCGCTTCAGGTCCGCCTGCGAGCGCTGCCGCCCCAAGGCTCTGCAGCAGCGGATGGCCCCTCTGCCACTCCCAGGCTCCGTACTGCCCCAAACGTCAAGGCCGTGGTGTCCGCCTCCACCGCTCTCACCGCCGGAGGGCTTAGCGCTGGCGCGGCACATGCGGCAGATGCAGGTGTGGCCCCGGCACTGTTGTCCAACGCAGCAGCTGGACGTTCAGAGAGTTTCAGTAGGGGCTCGGCGGTGCGACTGAGATTGGGCCCTCGTTAGCGACGAGCATCGGGCCTGTACTCCGCAAGGGCAGAATGGTAAGCCGGTTCAACTACCCAGTGCAGCCACCAGCACATGAGCACAAGCCGGTCAGACAATTGGTGCAGACGGAATTGCCGGAGCACAGAGTTTGACAACGCCGTCCATTAGGGGGAGCACCTGATGCGGAGCATGCGCATGCTATTTCATGCGTGCAGACCTGCACCCTGTGTTGCCCTTTCGACATCAGCTGCGGGGGAGGGCCCCTGCCACACTTCACGGTTGGTGATCACTGAATGCCAAGCCTGTCAGCGCCCGAGTGGATGCCAGGGGAACACAACGCTGCGATGTTGTGCGTGGCAATAGACGCCTCACACTCGCCCACAAAGCTGCCCCCCTTTGCCGATACCCCCCCCCCCCCCGCCCCCCCCGTTTACGAGGACAGTTGCACCGCCGCCCGGACCTCTGGCCCGGGTGGACCCCGGGGCAGGGAAGCGCTCGGCGCGCCCCGGGGCCCCTCCAACCGCCCGCCCCGTCACCGTGGGAGGCAGGTCCAGCCTAGAGCAGCACCACCCGTGCCAGTGCAATCAGGGAGTGCGGACCGCCCCCAGTCGTGTGTGGAGCATGGCCACCCCCTGCCATCGGCAGTAGTGGGCGACCAGCGGCATGTCTGTAGACCTGGAGGTGGCGTGTCCAGGCCGACAACTCCCCCGGTGGGCTCAGTGTCAGGCTCCTCCAGCCTCCCCGCCGGGGCCTGGAGCACCAGGCGACACACTTCCCCAGGCAGCACGCGCGCCCCACACACACAGGCACGGCGGCATCTCCCTCCTGCGTGTGCCACCGCGGGGTACGGGGGCGGTCATCAGTCCGGTAGGCCTTGAGACCGGACAACCGTGAACGCGCCGGACCAGTTGTGACGCGCAGGGAAGGGCGATGTCCGTGGTCCCGGAGGTCCGGATGAGGCCTTGACCCAACCCAACCCAACACCCCGCCCCCCCTCGCAGCATACATCCCCCTTTCCAGGAGGTTCTAGCCCGGGCAAGGGTTGGCGGCCCCATTTCCGCTGGGAGACCACGGCCTCAGGACTAGTCAACCAGCCCCCACTCAGCGCACCCTCCCCTAGAGACCCATACTGGCTTCCCTCTCAAATGCGGTGCCCCCCCACACCCCACTTCCCGGGTGGTCCTGGGGCACTGGCCTGAAGTGCATATGGCACTGGTCGAGGGGTAACACAGGGACACACCCCTGGGCCTGCACCGTGGGCCTGCTATAATGGGGAGCGACCCGACCCAAGGACGCCAGTGTGGCCGCACAGGCACAACCGGGAGACCTGGTGAAAATGGTGAAACCCGCCCACACACATACATACACATCCCGTTTTACATTCAGAGCCCGGTGTCGTGTGGGGGAAATCCGCATACATACACATCCAGAGCCATACACAGCCCGGAAACACGCCGCCACAAAGCGCAGCGTGTGTGCGGCATTGCATCCATTCCTGCCGTCCCTCGTCTGCACACCTCCCCGCCGTTGTGGCTCTCTGTCGCTGTTTGCTGCCTCAGTGACTGACAAGGATTACCTGAGCTATGAAGTCCTTCCAGGTCTGCAATGTCTGCGTGTGTATTGCTGTGGGGCATGCGGGCCGGGCAGTGAAGCAATGCACTGGTGCTGCACCTGTGAAGGCTGTGGACAAACCCGCCTGCGGATGGGCGTGCCGAGCAGTGCGCTGGGCGCGGGTCAAGGGAGGGTTACTGGCTTGCTCGATGCTCAGTTCCATCAGCCGCGTCAGACTGTGCTGTAGGGACCATCGGAGTGCCCAATTTTGTGTGCACAATACGTGTGAACATCGGTTGTGTGCAGGTGTTCGTAGTGTCGGGAAGTGGTGCCTTCGAGCTTCTGAAAATAAGAGGTAGGTTCAGGGGCTCCAAGAGCTGATGCGTTTTCCCCCTCTTGTACAAGAAACACCCTTCCATAGTAAGCGGGGGGGGCGAGGGAACCATCACTTTCATTTCCCCAAATTCACAGAGGCGAACAAAAGGAGCCTACTTGAGGCCACAAATTGACAGTTGTTTTGCATGTTGCAAACACACAATGTTGTACAACAGAACCGCCTGGGCCTTGTATTCCGTGTTGTGCGTTCTTAGCAGCCACCTTCACCGTGCTCTGTGTAGGGCCCCCTGGGCAGGTGCAGTGCAAGGGTTTTGGACTGCCCCAAACATCCGGGCCTCGTCGCAGGCTGTTTAAGTTTGACAGCCGAGGCGGCGTCACACCCAACGCACGTACCCGGTGCTGTTTAGCAGAAGCAGCGTGCAGATTGAATGCAGTAGGCGTTCAGATGAATCGTGTTCTCTGAGTTTGGTGCTCCCAGGAGGGGACGGTTTTCGTTGCTGCACAGCGTTGGTTGTTGCGTCACATTTGCCCACGCGGTGCAAAGTCATGCCCGCGCTTGCTTGCTTTCCAGCATTCAAATCGCTGGACCATCCATGATGGTGTCGCAGTGCCTCGGCACCCAGCGGTAAGGCAGTGGAAAGGAAGACGCCATGACCACAAAAGCATCCCCCCCCCCCCCCCCCAAGAGACATTCGATAGCCGTAGTGCACGGCGAACTCAAGGCAACATTCGGCACTGATCTGGTTTGTGCTGCACTGCAGCACGGGCAAACAATGAACTGAGATTCATGGTGATGACCATATGCCTGTGTCACGGGGGGATGTGAGAGCCCAGTATCCGTTGCTCATGGGCCCCGCCGTGGTGTGCTCTGGTGTGCGGTGGTGTGCGGTGGTGTGCGGTGGCGTGCGGTGGTGCGCGGTGCTGTGCGGTGGTGTACGGTGGTGTGCGGTGGTGTGCTGTGGTGTGCGGTGGTGCGCGGTGGTGTGCTGCGGTGTGCGCTGGTGTGTGCTGGTGTGCGCTGGTGTGCGCTGGTGTGCGGTGGTGTGCGATGGTGTGCGGTGGTGTGCACTGGTGCGCGCTGGTGTGCCGTGGTGTGCGGTGGTGTGCCGTGGTGTGCGGCGGTGTGCGGTGGTGCGCGGTGGTGCGCGGTGGTGTGCGGTGGTGTGCGGTGGTGCGCGGTGGTGCGCGGTGGTGTGCGGTGGTGTGCGGTGATGTGCAGTGATGTGCGGTGCTGTGCGGTGGTCTGCGGTGGTCTGCGGTGGTGTGCGGTGGTGTGCGGACTGTGCGCTGGTGTGTGGTGGTGTGCGGTGGTGTGCGGTGGTGTCTGGCGGTGTGCAGGGGTGTGCGGTGGTGTGCGGTGGTGTGCGGTGGTGTGCGGTGATGTGCGGTGGTGGGTGGTGGTGTGCGGTGGTGTGCGGTGGTGTGCGGTGGTGTGCTATGGTGTGCCGTGGTGTGTGGTGGTGTGCGGTGGTGTGCGCTAGTGTGCGCTGGTGTGCGCTGGTGCGCGCTGGTGTGCGGTGGTGTCTGGCGGTGTGCAGGGGTGTGCGGTGGTGTGCGCTGGTGTGCGATGGTGTGCGGTGGTGTGCGCTGGTGCGCGGTGGTGTGCGGTGGTGTGCCGTGGTGTGCCGTGGTGTGCCGTGGTGTGCCGTGGTGTGTGGTGGTGTGCGGTGGTGTGTGGTGGTGTGCCGTGGTGTGCCGTGGTGTGCCCTGGTGTGTGGTGGTGTGCGGTGGTGTGCCGTGGTGTGCCGTGGTGTGCCGTGGTGTGCGGTGGTGTGCGGTGTTGTGCCGTGGTGTGCCGTGGTGTGCCGTGGTGTGCCCTGGTGTGCCGTGGTGTGCCGTGGTGTGCCGTGGTGTGCCGTGGTGTGTGGTGGTGTGCCGTGGTGTGCCGTGGTGTGCCGTGGTGTGCCGTGGTGTGCCGTGGTGTGCCGTGGTGTGCGGTGCTGTGCGGTGGTGTGCGGTGGTGTGCGGTGGTGTGCCGTGGTGTGCCGTGGTGTGCGGTGGTGTGCGGTGGTGTGCGGTGGTGTGCGGTGATGTGCGGTGGTGTGCCGTGGTGTGCCGTGGTGTGCCGTGGTGTGCCGTGGTGTGCCGTGGTGTGCGGTGGTGTGCCGTGGTGTGCCGTGGTGTGAGGTGGTGTGCCGTGGTGTGCCGTGGTGTGCCGAAGGCGCTGTTACCAAAGGGCAAAAGGCCGGGATGTCTACCCACGGGTACAGGTAAACGGGCTGGGCTGTGTGTGTTGTGTGCGTGCGCGCAGTTTGTGGTCCTCCCTCACCAGGCAGTGCATCCTGCACTAGGCAGGGCATCCTGCACTAGGCAGGTCCTCCCTCACCAGGCAGGTCCTCCCTCACCAGGCAGGGCATCCTGCAGCAAGCAGGGCATCCCGCACCAAGCAGGGCATCCTGCACCAGGCAGGGCATCCTGCACCAGGCAGGGCATCCTGCACCAGGCAGGGCATCCTCCATGGGCAGGGCCCCTCTTGGGATTGTCCTCGGCGGCGGCGGCGGTTGTGCCGTGTTGCGCTGTGCTATGCTGTGCTGTGCTGTGCTGTGTGCTGTGCTGTGTATTGTGCCGCGCTGTGTCATGTTGTGCTGTGCTGCGTTGTGATGTGTTGTGTTGTGTTGTGCTGTGCCGTGTGCTGTGCTATGCTGGTGCCGAGAGTGCTGGGTCAGGTTGTGGGCTGGATTTAGGGCAAGAGAGGCGGGGGGAGGGGGAGCTGGGTAGGGTTGCGGGCTGGTGTCAGGGCAGGAGGGGCGGAGGGAGGGAGGGAGGGCATCCTGCACCATGAACCGTGCAGGGCATCGTGCATTGGCAGGGCATCCTGCACTAGGCAGGGCATCGCGCACCGGGCAGGTCCTCCCTCTCCAGGCACGGCATCCTGCACGAGGCAGGGCATCCTGCACCAGGCAGGTCCTCCCTCACCAGGCAGGGCATCCTGCACCAGGCAGGGCTGTGTGTGTTGCGCGCACGCTGTGTGCGAGTGTGCTTCCTGCACCAGGCAGGGTATCCTGCACAAGGCAAGGCATCCTGCAGCAAGCAGGGCATCCTGCACCAGGTAGGGCATCCTGCATGGGTAGGGGCCTCACACTGGCAGGGCTCTTGGGGATGTCCTCGGCGGTGGCGGCGGTTGTGCCGTGCTTTGCTGTGCTGTGCTGTGTTGTGCTGTGTACTGTGCTGTGTGTTGCGCCGTGCTGTGTCGTGCTGTGCCGTGCTGTATTGTGCTATGCTGTGCTGTGCTGTGTTGTGCTGTATGCTGTGCTGTGCTGGTGCCGACAGTGCTGGGTCATGTTGTGGGCTGGATTTAGGGCAAGAGAGGCGGGGGGAGGGGGAGCTAGGTAGGGTTGCGGGCTGGTGTTAGGGCAGGAGGGGCGGAGGGAGGGAGAGTTGGGTAGGGTCGTGGGCTGGACTTAGGGCACGAGGGGCGGAGGGAGGGAGGGAGGGCATCCTGCACCATGAACCATGCAAGGCATCCTGCACCAGGCATATCCTCCCTCACCAGGCAGGGCATCCTGCTCCAGGCAGGGCATCCTGCACTAGGCAGGGCGTCCCGCACCAGGCAGGTCCTCCCTCACCAGGCAGGGCATCCTGCAGCAAGCAGGGCATCCCGCAGCAAGCAGGGCATCCCGCGCCAGGCAGCGCATCCTGCACCAGGCAGGGCATCCTGCACTAGGCAGGGCATCCCGCACCAGGCAGGTCCTCCCTCACCAGGCAGGGCATCCTGCAGCAAGCAGGGCATCCTGCAATGGCAGGGCATCCCGCACCAGGCAGGGCATCCTGCACTAGGCAGGGCATCCCGCACCAGGCAGGTCCTCCCTCACCAGGCAGGGCATCTGCACCAGGCAGGGCATCCTGCACCAGGCAGGGCATCCTCCTTGGGCAGAGGTGGGAAGGGTTGCGGGCTGGATGTAGGGCAGGAGGGGCGGAAAGGGGGAGAGGTGGCTTGGGTTACGGGCTGGTTTTACGGCAGGAGAGGCGGGGGGAGGGAGTGTTGGCAGGGTTGTGGGCTGGATCTAGGGCGGGAGGGGCGGAGGGAGGGAGTGCTGGCAGGGTTGTGGGCTGGATCTAGGGCAGGAGGGGCGAAGGGGGGGAGTGCTGGCAGGGGTGTGGGTTGGTTTTAGGGCAGGAGGGGCGGTGGGTGGGAGCGCTGGGCAAGGCAAGTGGGGCAGAGGGAGAGAGAGAAAGGGGGAGAGGTGGCTTGGGTTACGGGCTGGTTTCAGGGCAGGAGAGGCGGGGGGAGGGAGTGCTGGCAGGGTTGTGGGCTGGATCTAGGGCAGGAGGGGCGGAGGGAGGGAGTGCTGGCAGGGTTGTGGGCTGGATCTAGGGCAGGAGGGGTGGAGGGAGGGAGTGCTGGCAGGGTTGTGGGTTGGTTTTAGGGCAGGAGGGGCGGTGGGTGGGAGCGCTGGGCAAGGCAGGAGGGGCAGAAGGAGAGAGAGCTGGGAAGGGTTGTGGGCTGAATTCAGGGCAGGAGGGTGTGCTATGCTATGTGGTGTTGTGCCGTGCTGTGCTGTGCTGTGCTGTGCTGTGCTGTGTTGTGCCGTGCTGTGCTGTGGTGGCGGGGGGGGGGGGGGGGGGGTAGCTCGTGTGCAGTTTCTGGCCCATTTTGGCCGGACACACACCCCGTTCAACCGGCAGGGCCTCAACGAGGGCCCTGCCTGGGGCTGCCCCACCGCCTCGCGGAGCTACTCGCGGGCGGGCTGCCGGTAACCCCCCGCGTAACAGCTACCCCCAAGCCCTGCCCAACGTGGGCCGAGCTCGCTGGGGTCGCCCGCGAGGGGACCAGGGGTGTGCCGTGGTGTGCAGTGGTGTGCGGTGGTGTGCGGTGGTGTGCGGCGGTGTGCGGTGGTGTGCGGTGATGTGCGGTGGTGTGCGGTGATGTGCGGTGCTGTGCGGTGCTGTGCGGTGCTGTGCGGTGCTGTGCGGGGGTGTGTGGTGGTGCACGGTGGTGTGTGGTGGTGTGTGGTGGGGGGGACGGGCAATCCACTGCCTCACTGCCTTGGGGCAGTGGGCAGCGCAACTCCTGCAATGCACTGCCCCACTGCCTGGGGGCAGTGGGCAGTGCAACTCCTGCAATGCACTGCCGCACTGTCTGGGGGCAGTGGGCAGTGCAACTTCTGCAATGCACTGCCTCACTGCCCTGGGGCAGTTGGCAGTGCAACTCCTGCAATGCACTGCCTCACTGCCTGGGGGCAGTGGACAGTGCAACTCCTGCAATGCACTGCCTCACTGCCTGGGGGCAGTGGACAGTGCAACTCCTGCAATGCAGTGCCTCACTGCCTGGGGGGGTGGGCAGCGCAACTCGTGCAATGCACTGCCCCACTGCCTGGGGGCGGTGGGCAGTGGACCTCCTGCAATCCACGGCCTCACTGCCTTGGGGCAGTGGGCAGCGCAACTCCTGCAATGCACTGCCCCACTGCCTGGGGGCAGTGGGCAGTGCAACTCCTGCAATGCACTGCCGCACTGTCTGGGGGCAGTGGGCAGTGCAACTTCTGCAATACACTGCCTCACTGCCCTGGGGCAGTTGGCAGTGCAACTCCTGCAATGCACTGCCTCACTGCCTGGGGGCAGTGGACAGTGCAACTCCTGCAATGCACTGCCTCACTGCCTGGGGGCAGTGGGCAGTGCAACTCCCGCAATGCACTACCTCACTGCCTGGGGGCAGTGGACAGTGCAGCTTCTGCAATGCACTGCCTCACTGCCCTGGGGCAGTGGGCAGTGGAACTCTTGCAATGCACTGCCCCACTGCCTGGGGGCAGTGGGCAGTGCAACTCCTGCAATGCACTGCCTCACTGCCTGGGGGCAGTGGGCACTGGAACTCCTGCAATGCACTGCCTCACTGCCGGGGGACAGCAGGCAGTGCAACTCCTGCAATGCACTGCCTCACTGCCTGGGGGCAGTGGGCAGTGCAACTCCTGCAATGCACTGCCTCACTGCCCTGGGGCAGTAGGCAGTGGAACTCATGCAGTGCACTGCCCCACTGCGAGGGAGCAGTGGGCAGTGGAACTCCTACAATGCACTGCCTCACTGCCTGGGGGGAACGGACAGTGCAGCTTCTGCAATGCACTGCCTCACTGCCTGGGGGCAGTGGGCAGTGGGACTTTTGCAATGCGCTGCTCCACTGCCTGGGGGTAGTGGGCAGTGCAACTCCTGCAACGCACTGCCTCACTGCCTGGGGGCAGTGGGCAGTGCAACTCTTGCAATGCACTGCCTCACCGCCCGGGGGTAGTGGGCAGTGGAACTCCTGCAATGCACCGCCTCACTGCCTGGGGGCAGTGGGCGGTGCAACTCCTGCAATGCACTGCCTCACTGCCTGGGGGCAGTGGACAGCGCAACTCCTGCAATGCACTGCCCCACTGCCTGGGGGCAGTGGGCAGTGCAACTCCTGCAATCCACTGCCTCACTGCCTGGGGGCAGTGTGCAGCGCAACTCCTGCAATGCACTGCCCCACTGCCTGGGGGCAGTGGGCAGTGCAACTCCTGCAATGCACTGCCGCACTGTCTGGGGGCAGTGGGCAGCGCAACTCCTGCAATGCACTGCCTCACTGCCCTGGGGCAGTGGGCAGTGCAACTCCTGCAACGCACTGCCTCACTGCCTGGGGGCAGTGGGCAGTGCAACTCCTGCAATGCACTGCCCCACTGCCTGGGGGCAGTGGACAGTGCTACTTGTGCAATACACTGCCTCACTGACCTGGGAGCAGTGGGCACTGGAACTTCTGCAATGCACTGCCCCACTGCCTTGGGGGCAGTGGGCAGTGGAACCCCTGCAATGCACTGCCTCACTGCTTGGGGGCAGTGGGCAGTGCAACTCCTGCAATACACTGCCGCACTGTCTGGGGACAGTGGGCAGTGCAACTCCTGCAATGCACTGCCGCACTGCCTGGGAGCAGTGGGCAGTGCAACTCCTGCAATACACCGCCGCACTGTCTGGGGGCAATGGGCAGCGCAACTCCTGCAATGCACTGCCTCACTGCCTGGGGGCAGTGGGCAGTGGAACTTCTGCAATGCACTGCCCCACTGCCTGGGGGCAGTGGGCAGTGGAACCCCTGCAACGCACTGCCTCATTGCCCCGGGGGCAGTGGACAGTGCAACTCCTGCAATGCACTCCCTCACTGCCTGGGGGCAGTGGGCAGTGCAACTCCTGCAATACACTGCTGCGCTGTCTAGGGGCAGTGGGCAGCGCAACTCCTGCAATGCACTGCCGCACTGCCTGGGGGCAGTGGGCAGTGGACCTCCGGCAATACACTGCCGCACTGCCTGGGGGCAGTGGGCAGTGCAACTCCTGCAATGCACTGCCTCACTGCCTGGGGGCAGTGGGCAGTGCAACTCCTGCAATGCACTGCCTCACTGCCTGGGAGCAGTGGACAGTGCAACCTCTGCATTGCACTGCCTCACTGCCTGGGGGCATTGGGCAGTGCAACTTCTGCAATGCACTGCCGCACTGCCTGGGAGCAGTGGACAGTGCAACCTCTGCATTGCACTGCCTCACTGCTTGGGGGCAGTGGGCAGTGCAACTTCTGCAATGCACTGCCCCACCGCCGGGGGGCAGTGGGCAGTGGAACCCCTGCAATGCGCTGCCTCACTGCCCTGGGGGCAGTGGGCAGCGCAATTCCTGCAACGCACTGCCTCACTGCCTGGGGGCAGTGGGCAGTGCAACTCCTGCAATACACTGCCGCACTGTCTGGGGGCAGTGGGCAGTGCAACCTCTGCAATGCACTGCCTCACTGCCCTGGGGCAGTGGGCAGTGGAACTTCTGCAATGCACTGCCCCACCGCCTGGGGGCAGTGGGCAGTGCAACTCCTGCAATGCACTGCCGCACTGTCTGGGGGCAGTGGGCAGCGCAACTCCTGCAATGCACTGCCTCACTGCCCTGGGGCAGTGGGCAGTGCAACTCCTGCAACGCACTGCCTCACTGCCTGGGGGCAGTGGGCAGTGCAACTCCTGCAATGCACTGCCCCACTGCCTGGGGGCAGTGGACAGTGATACTTGTGCAATACACTGCCTCACTGACCTGGGAGCAGTGGGCACTGGAACTTCTGCAATGCACTGCCCCACTGCCCTGGGGGCAGTGGGCAGTGGAACCCCTGCAATGCACTGCCTCACTGCCTGGGGGCAGTGGGCAGTGCAACTCCTGCAATACACTGCCGCACTGTCCGGGGACAGTGGGCAGTGCAACTCCTGCAATGCACTGCCGCACTGCCTGGGAGCAGTGGGCAGCGGAACTCCTGCAATGCACTGCCCCACTGCCTTGGGGCAGCGGGCAGGCAACTCCTGCAATACACCGCCGCACTGTCTGGGGGCAATGGGCAGCGCAACCCCTGCAATGCACTGCCTCACTGCCCTGGGGCAGTGGGCAGTGGAACTTCTGCAATGCACTGCCCCACTGCCTGGGGGCAGTGGGCAGTGGAACCCCTGCAACGCACTGCCTCATTGCCCCGGGGGCAGTGGACAGTGCAACTCCTGCAATGCACTCCCTCACTGCCTGGGGGCAGTGGGCAGTGCAACTCCTGCAATACACTACCGCGCTGTCTAGGGGCAGTGGACAGCGCAACTCCTGCAATGCACTGCCGCACTGCCCTGGGGCAGTGGGCAGTGGAACTTCTGCAATGCACTGCCCCACCGCCTGGGGGCAGTGGGCAGTGCAACTCCTGCAATGCACTGCCGCACTGTCTGGGGGCAGTGGGCAGCGCAACTCCTGCAATGCACTGCCTCACTGCCCTGGGGGAGTGGGCAGTGCAACTCCTGCAACGCACTGCCTCACTGCCTGGGGGCAGTGGGCAGTGCAACTCCTGCAATGCACTGCCCCACTGCCTGGGGGCAGTGGACAGTGCTACTTGTGCATTGCACTGCCTCACTGACCTGGGAGCAGTGGGCACTGGAACTTCTGCAATGCACTGCCCCACTGCCCTGGGGACAGTGGGCAGTGGAACCCCTGCAATGCACTGCCGCACTGCCTGGGAGCAGTGGGCAGCGGAACTCCTGCAATGCACTGCCCCACTGCCTTGGGGCAGCGGGCAGTGCAACTCCTGCAATACACCGCCGCACTGTCTGGGGGCAATGGGCAGTGCAACTCCTGCAATGCGCTGCCTCACTGCCCTGGGGCAGAGGGCAGTGGAACTTCTGCAATGCACTGCCCCACTGCCTGGGGGCAGTGGGCATGGAACCCCTGCAACGCACTGCCTCATTGCCCCGGGGGCAGTGGACAGTGCAACTCTTGCAATGCACTCCCTCACTGCCTGGGGGCAGTGGGCAGTGCAACTCCTGCAATACACTCCCTCACTGCCTGGGGGCAGTGGGCAGTGCAACTCCTGCAATACACTGCCGCGCTGTCTGGGGGCAGTGGGCAGCGCAACTCCTGCAATGCACTGCCGCACTGCCTGGGGGCAGTGGGCAGTGGACCTCCGGCAATACACTGCCGCACTGCCTGGGGGCAGTGGGCAGTGCAACTCCTGCAATGCACTGCCTCACTGCCTGGGGGCAGTGGGCAGTGCAACTCCTGCAATGCACTGCCGCACTGTCTGGGGGCAGTGGACAGTGCAACCTCTGCATTGCACTGCCTCACTGCCTGGGGGCAGTGGGCAGCGCAACTCCTGCAATGCACTGCCGCACTGCCTGGGGGCAGTGGGCAGTGCAACTCCTGCAATGCACTGCCCCACTGCCTGGGAGCAGTGGACAGTGCAACCTCTGCATTGCACTGCCTCATTGCCTGGGGGCAGTGGGCAGTGCAACTTCTGCAATGCACTGCCCCACCGCCGGGGGGCAGTGGGCAGTGGAACCCCTGCAATGCGCTGCCGCACTGCCCTGGGGGCAGTGGGCAGCGCAATTCCTGCGACGCACTGCCTCACTGCCTGGGGGCAGTGGGCAGTGCAACTCCTGCAATACACTGCCGCACTGTCTGGGGGCAGTGGGCAGTGCAACTCCTGCAATACACTGCCGCACTGTCTGGGGGCAGTGGGCAGCGCAACTCCTGCAATGCACTGCCTCACTGCCCTGGGGGCAGTGGGCAGTGGAACTTCTGCAATGCACTGCCTCACTGCCCTGGGGGCAGTGGGCAGTGGAACTCCTGCAATGCACTGCCCCACCGCCTGGGGGCAGTGGGCAGTGAAACCCCTGCAATGCACTGCCTCATCGCCCCGGGGGCAATGGGCAGTGCAATTCCTGCAATGCACTGCCTCACTGCCCTGGGGTAGTGGGCAGTGCAACTCCTGCAATACACTGCCGCACTGTCTGGGGGCAGTGGGCAGCGGAACTCCTGCAATGCACCGCCTCCCTGCCTGGGGGCAGTGGACAGTGCAACTCCTGCAATGCACTGCCCCACTGCCTGGGGGCAGTGGGCAGTGCAACTCCTGCAATGCACTGCCTCAATGCCTGGGGGCAGTGGACAGCGCAACTCCTGCAATGCACTGCCTCACTGCCCTGGGGTAGTGGGCAGTGCAACTCCTGCAATACACTGCCGCACTGTCTGGGGGCAGTGGGCAGCGGAACTCCTGCAATGCACTGCCTCCCTGCCTGGGGGCAGTGGACAGTGCAACTCCTGCAATGCACTGCCCCACTGCCTGGGGGCAGTGGGCAGCGCAACTCCTGCAATGCACTGCCTCACTGCCTGGGGGCAGTGGGCAGTGCAACTCCTGCAATGCACTGCCCCACTGCCTGGGGGCTGTGGACAGTGCAAATTCCGCAATGCACTGCCTCACTGCCTGGGGGCAGTGGACAGTGGAACTTCTGCAATGCACTGCCCCACTGCCCGGGGGCAGTGGGCAGTGGAACCCCTGCAATGCACTGCCTCACTGCCCTGGGGGCAATGGGCAGTGCAATTCCTGCAATGCACTGCCTCACTGTCTGGGGGCAGTGGACAGTGCAACTCCTGCAATGCACTGCCCCACTGCCTGGGGGCAGTGGGCAGCGGAACTCCTGCAATGCACTGCCCCACTGCCTGGGGGCAGTGGGCAGTGGACCTCCGGCAATACACTGCCGCACTGACTGGGGGCAGTGGGCAGTGCAACTCCTGCATTGCACTGCCTCACTGCCTGGGGGCAGTGGGCAGTGGACCTCCTGCAATGCATTGCCTCTGTGCCTGGGGCCAGTGGACAGTGCAACTTCTGCAACGCACTGCCCCACTGCCTGGGGGCAGTGGGCAGTGCAACTCCTGCAATGCACTGCCCCACTGCCTGGGGGCAGTGGGCAGTGCAACTCCTATAATGCACTGCCGCACCGCCTGGGGGCAGTGGGCAGCGCAACTCCTGCAATGCACTGCCGCACCGCCTGGGGGCAGTGGGCAGTGCAACTCCTGCAATGCACTGCCTCACTGCCTGGGGGCAGTGGGCAGTGCAACTCCTGCAACGCACTGCCTCACTGCCTGGGAGCAGTGGGCAGTGCAACTCCTGCAATGCACTGCCTCACTGCCTGGGGGCAGTGGGCAATGCAACTCCTGCAACGCACTGCCTCACTGCCTGGGAGCAGTGGGCAGTGCAACTCCTGCAATGCACTGCCTCACTGCCTGGGGGCAGTGGGCAGTGCAACTCCTGCAATGGGTGGTCGGAGTGTCCTGCATGGCCTGTGGGGATGTACTACCCGGCGCACCAGCCTGGGGGGATGGGGAGTCCACCCCAGGGGGTGGTCGGGGCATCCTTCAGGGCCTATGGGGGGCCATCATCTTCGGAGAACCGGGCGCACCGGCCTGGGGGGGGACGGGGAGTCCAGCCCAGGGGGTGGTCGGAGCCTCCTGCAAGGCCCATGGGGAGCCAGCATCTTCCAAGAACCGGGCGCACCGGCCTTGGGGGACGGGGGGTCCTGCCCAGGGGGTGGCCGGAGTATTCTTCAGGGCCCATGGGGAGGCGTCATCTTCGGAGAACCGGGCACACCGGCCTGGGGGGGACGGGGAGTCCAGCCCAGGGGGTGTTCGGAGCCTCCTGCAAGGCCCACGCGGAGCCATCCTCTTCTAATAACCGGGCGCACCGGCCTGGGGGGGACGGGGAGTCCAGCCCAGGGGGTGGTTGGAATCTCCTGCAAGGCCCATGGGGAGCCATCATCTTCCAATAACCGGGCGCACCGGCCTGGGGGGGACGGGGAGTCCAGCCCAGGGGGTGGTCGGAGTATCCTGCAGGGCCCATGGGGAGGCATCATCCTTCAAAAACCGGGCGCACCGGCCTGGGGGGGACGGGGAGTCCAGCCCAGGGGGTGGTCGGGGCATCCTTCAAGGCCAATGGGGGGCCATCTGCTTCAGAGAACCGGGCGCACCGGCCTGGGGGGGACGGGGAGTCCAGCCCAGGGGGTGTTCGGAGCCTCCTGCAAGGCCCGTGGGGAGCCATCATCCTTCAAGAACCGGGCGCACCGGCCTGGGGGGGACGGGGAGTCCAGCCCAGGGGGTGGTCGGGGCGTCCTTCAAGGCCAATGGGGGGCCATCTGCTTCGGAGAACCGGGCGCACCGGCCTGGGGGGGACGGGGAGTCCAGCCCAGGGGGTGTTCGGAGCCTCCTGCCAGGCCAATGGGGGGCCATTATCTTCGGAGAACCGGGCGCACCGGCCTGGGGGGACGGGGAGTCCAGCCCAGGGGGTGGTCGGAGCCTCCTGCAAGGCCCGTGGGGAGCCATCATCCTTCTTCAACCGGGCGCACGGGCCTGGGGGGAACGGGGAGTCCAGCCCAGGGGGTGGTCGGGGCATCCTTCAAGGCCAATGGGGGGCCATCTGCTTCGGAGAACCGGGCGCACCGGCCTGGGGGGGACGGGGAGTCCAGCCCAGGGGGTGTTCGGAGCCTCCTGCAAGGCCAGTGGGGGGCCAGTATCCTCGGAGAACCGGGCGCACCGGCCTGGGGGGGACGGGGAGCCCAGCCCAGGGGGTGTTCGGAGCCTCCGGCAGGACCCGTGGGTACTCCCTCCTACCTCTTAGCAGCAGCAGGCAAGTAAGCAGGCAGTACCGGGGGTCATAACCCCGGGGTAACAGTATCTGGGACTCAATGTGAGTCCTCTTAACCAGGAACAACCCCAAACACCGCCGGGGCTTAACTCCCGAACGTAACGGTGTTTGGGGCCCCCGTGGGCCTTATGAGCCCACGGAGTGTACTGAGGCGTGGCTACCAGCACTTAAAGTCTGGCCTGCCATACCCATTTCTGGGCTCGCCTCAGTACGGCCGGTCGGGTCCGGCTCTGGGGGCTGCGCACTAAACCGGCACCGGGAGAGGGCCGTTTTACCCGGTTAAGCATTACTTATGGCAGTAGGCACTAATTATTACATTAGGGTTTTACTCAGCGCATTTGTTTACCCCGCAGGCATGCCCCTCCAGTGGTGCGCTCACCTTTGGGGCTGCCTTTGGGGGATCGGGGGCTATTACCCCTCCCGGACGCCCTCCCTGGTGTTGGCGCCGGGGTGGTGGCCGGGGGGCCTTATACCGTACCTCAAAGGATGTTGGATACCCTTACCGGGGCGTCCAGCCGGACGGGTGCCCTGGGTGGCATTCTCAATCCAATTTTCGTCTATCCTCTGCTTCTATGCGTGTGCGAGGCATTCAGCTACCTCAAGAGTGTCATAGTCGCTCCTGCCGTTTACCCACGCTTGGCCAAATTTCTTTGCACTGACAGTCAGTGCACTGGGCAGTAGTCACCTCGCAGAACCAGTCAGCGGGTCCAGCCTGCAAATTGTGGACTCTTTCTGAAAGTGACTGCATCTGCAGTGCCTTTGACCTGCTCCTCTGCTCCTGTGGCCCCGGGACCCCCAGGCCAGCTTCCAGGCACCGCGCCTCTGCTAGGGCGGGGGCCCCCACATGCACCCTCCGGGGCCCTTCCCACCTGCACACCTGGACGCTTGCCATGAAGACCCCGCACTGGAGCCTCCTCGGTGGCGCGTCCGGGCCCAGTTGTTCACGCGGCCGGCCGCCGATGCGGGGCCCTGGAGGCGCGCCGCACGGGCGCTGCCAGCCTGTGAGAGGGGCATGGGCAGGGAGGGTTTTGGGGCGGGTGCGGCAGCAGGGGGCGAGGAGAGGAGGCGGCGCAGGGGGGAGGGGCCACCGGGGCGCGCGCAGGGGCGGTTGTGGGGGGGCTGGGGCAGGTGCGCGGGGGGGGGGGGGGGCGCATGTCTGGGCCCCAGTGTGGGCCCGGTGCGTGGGCGGGCGCGTAGGGGAGGAGAGGAGGGGGAGGCTAGGTCAGCCGTCCTCCACTGGGGGTCGCTGACCGTTTCCAGGGCCAAGGCGGCCGGTACTAGGGGCCGCGGGGTCCCTGGGGATGGTGCTTGGCACTGGGACGTGCGCGCACCCGACACTGTTAGTACACCGCCTATTGGCAGTGCCCGGGTCCTGTCGTCCGGGGCTTCGCACCCGGCACCCAGCCCATGGGTAGAGCTGGGGAGTACTCAGGGTGTGCGGTGGTGTGTGGTGGTGTGCGGTGGTGTCCGGTGGTGTGTCATTGTGTGCGGTGATGTGCGGTGGTGTGCGGTGGTGTGCGGTGGTGTGCCGTGGTGTGCCGTGGTGTGCCGTGGTGTGCCGTGGTGTGCCATGGTGTGCGGTGGCGTGCGGTGGTGTGCGGTGGTGTGCGGTGGTGTGCGGTGGTGCGCGGTGGTGCGCTGTGGTGTGCGGTGGTGTGCGGTGGTGTGCGGTGGTGTGTGGTGGTGTGCGGTGGTGTGCGGTGGTTTGTCATGGTGTGCGGTGATATGCGGTGGTGTGCGGTGGTGTGCCGTGGTGTGAGGTGGTGTGCGGGGGTGTGCGGTGGTGTGCGGTGGTGTGCGGTGGTGTGCGGTGCTGTGCGGTGTTGTGCTGTGGTGCGCGGTGGTGTGCCGTGGTGTGCCGTGGTGTGCGGTGGTGTGCGGTGGTGTGCGGTGGTGCGCCGTGGTGTCCAGTGGTGTGCGGTGGTGTGCGGTGGTGTGCCGTGGTGTGCGGTGGTGTGCGGTGGTGTGTGGGGGTGTGTGGTGGTGTGCGATGGTGCGCCGTGGTGTGTGGTGGTGTGCGGTGATGTGCGGCGGTGTGCGGCGGTGTGCGGGGGTGTGCCGTGGTGTGCCGTGGTGTACCGTGGTGTGCGGTGGTGTGCGGTGGTGTGCGGTGGTGTGCCGTGGTGTGCCGTGCTGTGCCGTGCTGTGCCGTGCTGTGCGGTGATGTTCGGCTGTGTGCGGTGGTATTTGGTGGTGTGCGGTGGTGTGCGGTGGTGCGCGGTGGCGTGCGGTGGTGTGCGCTGGTGTGCGCTGGTGTGCGGTGGTGCGCAGTGGTGTGCCGTGGTGTGCCGTTGTGTGCGGTGGTGTGCGGTGGTGTGCGGTGGTGTGCGGTGGTGTGCCGTGGTGTGCCGTGGGGTCTGGTGGTGTGCGGTGGTGTGTGGTGGTGTGCGGTGGTGTGCGGTGGTGTGCCGTGGTGTGCCGTGGTGTGCCGTGGTGTGCCGTGGTGTGCCATGGTGTGCGGTGGCGTGCGGTGGTGTGCGGTGGTGTGCGGTGGTGTGCGGTGGTGCGCGGTGGTGCGCTGTGGTGTGCGGTGGTGTGCGGTGGTGTGCGGTTGTGTGCCGTGGTGTGCGGTGGTGTGCGGTGGTTTGTCATGGTGTGCGGTGATATGCGGTGGTGTGCGGTGGTGTGCCGTGGTGTGAGGTGGTGTGCGGGGGTGTGCGGTGGTGTGCGGTGGTGTGTGGTGGTGTGCGGTGGTGTGCGGTGGTGCGCCGTGGTGTGCGGTGGTGTGCGGTGCTGTGCGGTGTTGTGCTGTGGTGCGCGGTGGTGTGCCGTGGTGTGCCGTGGTGTGCGGTGGTGTGCGGTGGTGTGCGGTGGTGCGCCGTGGTGTCCAGTGGTGTGCGGTGGTGTGCGGTGGTGTGCCGTGGTGTGCGGTGCTGTGCGGTGGTGTGTGGGGGTGTGTGGTGGTGTGCGATGGTGCGCCGTGGTGTGTGGTGGTGTGCGGTGATGTGCGGCGGTGTGCGGCGGTGTGCGGGGGTGTGCCGTGGTGTGCCGTGGTGTACCGTGGTGTGCGGTGGTGTGCGGTGGTGTGCCGTGCTGTGCCGTGCTGTGCCGTGCTGTGCCGTGCTGTGCGGTGGTGTGCGGTGATGTTCGGCTGTGTGCGGTGGTATGTGGTGGTGTGCGGTGGTGTGCGGTGGTGCGCGGTGGCGTGCGGTGGTGTGCGGTGGTGTGCGCTGGTGTGCGGTGGTGCGCAGTGGTGTGCCGTGGTGTGCCGTTGTGTGCGGTGGTGTGCGGTGGTGTGCGGTGGTGTGCGGTGGTGTGCGGTGGTGTGCCGTGGTGTGCCGTGGGGTCTGGTGGTGTCCGATGGTGTGCGGTGGTGTGCCGTGGTGTGCCGTGGTGTGCCGTGGTGTGCCGTGGTGTGCCGTGGTGTGCCGTGGTGTGCCGTGGTGTGCCGTGGTGTGCCGTGGTGTGCCGTGGTGTGCGGTGGTGTGCGCTGGTGCGCGGTGGCGTGCGGTGGTGTGCGGTGGTGTGTCGTGATGTGCGGTGCGTCGCTCTCTGGGGATCGTGTTCCGGAATGTCGGAGGCGCACACAAACACTGTTCAGTTTTCTCAGTCTTCCGCTCCTCCGCCGGACCTCCGCAGATTCAATGCTGAGCGCCCCGGACGTCCAGTCGTTGCGCGCCGAAACGCTGAACAACATTCGAGACTTCGGGGGCCTCGAGGACAATCTCAACATCTGGGCCCCGTACATCTACGCGGGGCTCTTCGTGCCTGCGGTCATCGGCGTGTTCCTGCTGCTGGCCCAGACCACCACCTCCACCATCCAGATCAGGTCTGCCCCCCCCCCCCCCCACCCCCCCTTATTCCCCTTATCCCAACCCAATCTGCTTGGCCAAGGAGTGCCAGCGTACGCAAGGTTGCTAGGATGAGGATGGCGGCCATTGGGCGCCCCACCTGTACTGTACAATGGAAGCACCCACGTGTCGACAGAATGACAGGCCAGGAACTGGTGCAGGCTTTGTGTGGTAGCAACCGAGTGTGTCATAGTGCTAATCTCGATGGACGTGCATGTGTGGAGCGCTTTGTGACCTGCTTGCGGCCCCCCACATCCCCCGTCTCCTCCGCTCCTGCACCCCAGAATGGAGCAATGCCACAACCCAGCGCCCAGTGCCCCCCAGACATGCCGCCAGCGTCCGGCAGTACAACTGGTTCTCAGTGGTGATGGGTCCTGTGGAATGACCCCCCTCACAAATGAGAAGGACGCATCGCCGCTAAGGCAATGGACACAGGCAATGTCTTCATCTTCGCCATCTTCGTCCTCTGCCATGCATTCCTCTGCAACCGTTGCTGTCTCAACAGTATCAGAGAGAAACGAACGCGCGGTGCAATGCGCGGTGTGCGCACGGTTTGGTGCGTTGTTTTATGAACACACCATTTTTTCATTTAGTCACAGGGTCGTTAACCCCAGTCTCCCACAAGCATAAGTAGAGCTTGTGGGAGGGTAAAGTGATCAAAATCACCTCGAAGAGAGCTTGTTAGATCCAGCGCAGGCGCGAGCGTCGTATACCCCCCCTTTTTTGGGGGCCCCATTGTATGGTTTCTGATGTCTAACCCCTTGTAAAATCATCATTTTAGGACCAAAAATGATCCCCCAATGATTTTTTTGGATTTTGACCCCCGTACCCCCCCTGCACTTGGGTACCCCTTTTTTGGAGGGGGGGGGTTGGGTGGGGTGGTGGGGGGGGGTCAAAACTTCTTTGCGTATTGTGGCTGCTGTGTGTGGATTTGAACCTGGGTCCTCAGAACTTTTTTCTTGTATATCGACCCCCTAACCCATGTCGGGGGTCCCGGGTCCCAACTCCAGGTACCCCCAATTGCCCCCCCCCCCCCATATGGCCCCTTGCCAGTGAGGACTTAGCCATTGTCACGCTGGGTGTTGGGGGGGGGGGGGCTCTCAGGGGGTTTGGGGCACAACGTGCTATTTTGCAGTTTTCCAGCCTCAGCAGCTCAGAAATGGTCGTTCCTCTCCCCTCTTCGAGGTGCCTTGCTGAAGGCAATAGAATTTTGCGATCACCCACCTCCTTCGGCAAGGGGACACACCTGAAGACCGTCGCCCCTAAACGATGATGGGTGTGGAGTTGTGAGCCCAACACCGCAGAACTCAAGGTGCTGAATCCTGTTTTTCAGATGGGTTACCTTCACCCCTTTGCTCCGTTGCACTGCAACTCACCTCTCTTTTCTTGTTATTCCTGTGCTATTCTTCTGCTGAGAAGGAGGGTGCAGAGAACGAGAGGAGGACTTCAACTGAGGGGCACCTTACAGGAATGAGCACCCCAAACCGTTCAAACCGCGAAACATATCGAAACGAATGCTCCACAGGCTTGGGCACCCTCTTTGGTGCGGGCCGTGCCGAGGAGGTCACCTTTGTGCTCAACCCCCCCCCCCCCTCCAGGGGGTGTGGTCAGCTACAAACACCATGACATTGCTGAGGAGGTAGAGTGGAGGCCTCCGTTGATGTATGCTGACCCCTTAGGCCATCGCATCCCTGCCACCCTGAAAATCTGCCAAAAATATGTAAAACGCCAACCAAAAACGAGCGCGCGGTGCAATGCGCGGTGCAATGTGCGGTGCGCGCGGTGCGTTTGTTTCTCTCTCAACGCGTCTTGGGTCGTTCGGTGGTGTTGGCTGCATACGAATCAGGTCTTCCAGCCTCGAGTTGGGGCCTATGAGCACTGAGCCACGCCAGTACTCCAGCAGGTGCTGAGTGAGTGGCTGGCAGGTACCCAATGGCGTTCAATGGCTACCTCCAGGGCAGACACCAAATTGGGGGGGGGGGAGGCAGAGGGTTGATGCTCCCCAGTGGCAGGATTGGGGCAAGGGTTGGCCTTGCCCTCACTCTGACATGTGCCGAAGCCCCAGCCCTTTACGCTCTCAGTGAGGGACTGGAGAAGAAGAAGCAGAAGGAGGAGGAGGACAAGGCCCGGGAGATCCGTCTCGCGCGGCTTGGGCTGCGGCCCACGCCAACCTCCGAGGCCCCCGCCACCCCTGAGACCGGGGACAAGGCAGACACAGCGGCACCCGCCCCAAGTGCCGGGAGCACCGCGCCGCCAGCGCCACAGCCTTCCACTGAGACCAAGGCTGAGGAGGTGTGACCCTTTTGTCATGTCAACATCCACAGAGAAGGGGCTTGCCTTCCCCCCCCACCCCCCCATCTGATGAGTGGTGGTGTGGCACCGCCCCAGTAGCAGTGGCCCGGGGGGGGGGGGGGGTGCGCAATGAAGTTTTGTTGTTGTCACTGGGGACCGCCCCTTGAGGACAGCCTCTCTGCGAATAGTTGACCGCCAACTGCCGGCGCATGACGGCCATTGTTATGTTCATGAAGTACGGACTGCGGGTGGAGGGCAGTATGTCGTCGCGTTGCCCATGACATGACACGCTTCGGATGTGGTGCTGCGCGATGCTTTGGACCTCCGCTGTTCGTAGTGCCGGGGTGCCTTCGCCGTGGCGGTGTGCGCCCACGTTTGGGTGAGGCGTACATCACCGCAATCTCTTTTTGGCGTTGAGGGACACCCCCCCCCCTCTTCTGCGCCGAAAACGGAGAACAAGGAAAGGAAAACTGGGAAAGAATCATTTGTGGTTGTTAGAAGCCCCTGGCAGGAAAATGATCCTGCAGATGCACACCCCAGCGCGCTCAAGTCAGTGCTGGAGTCGGCAAGCCCCCGCAGAGCCCCCTCGGAGTGTGCATCGGGATGCCCCTGGTCAACGGCACGGGCAACAGCCCCGTCTCCGGGACGGCCGACCCCCGGAGTAGTCAAACAGGACAAGTCATCCGGGGGCTCCGTTGACACAACCAAAACAC